>JAIUZE010000193.1:44660-123068 GCA_022085475.1 Heliosperma pusillum | reverse complement strand
TTAAGTCAATCGGGGTTTTGGGTATAATATAATCTAATTCACATGTTAGAAGTTTTATTAAAATAACATGTAAGGAATATGTTGATTTTATGTCTATGTGATAAGACTCTGTTTCTAGCCGGTTTGATCCAACGGGTTTGGTCAAACTAAGATCTAGTCAGCCCCGATTTGACTGATGACCCGTCGCGGGACTCGGGGCGGGGATTTGTCTTCAAGTAAGGTTGTATTTAATTAATGAATTAGCCTTAGTAGATATGAGGCGATATGTTATTTGAATATGATTTATATGCAATTAGTCACATGATAGGATGTTTTTCCCGTGACTGTTTAATTATATGGTTGGTGTCGTGTTGACTAAGTACCCATAGAGAATTATGAGTATATGGCGTCTTGACCATTCTAATTCTAAAGGAGTATCTTGGACCATGACATTGATAGGCCCGTACTATCTTTAACGAGTATATAGTTCACTGCTTGATAGCTTTTGTGTCACGGCCTGGGGGGCTTATCTCCAAGTCGGGGCATGGCATCCTAAGAGTTCCGCTTTGGGAAGGGAGCCAGCTTAAGTACTAGCCATCTCTGCTTAGGGGGTCGCCTAGTAGAGTTTCTCATAGACGGTTAGGTCATGGGACGGGGAATGGAATAGCTGTTGTCGCTAGGTCTGATCAGTCTAGGACTAGGATGTTTTCCTACCTTGTGGTATAGCCTCGAGTTACAATCGACTATGGACGGTACTAGGAACTTATGCCTGTTTGTAGACGTATTGGTCTTTCATGTTTGTATGATTCTATGAGTTCTAGAAGGTGAGATGCAAGCCGGCTAGGATTGATAGAGTTTGGGTTAACGGTTGTTAACTGATTCACATGATTACGTGTTGATTAGGGTTTGAGTGTATCAGGGCCATGTTACTTGGTAACCGCTGAGCCAGCATACCAGCTTCCCTACCTCGAGTTATATTTTATTACCGAATTCACATGATAGCTTTCATATGCTAGGTTATATGTTAGTTAACTGTTTCATAACATGAAAAGCATATCATATATGTTAAGGTTTTGTATTTTCTATATACATTGCTTTTATGTTATTCATGTTTCATTAAACTCGACATTTCGTGGCTGGGAGAACTCGGAGTTACTCCCCACTGACTGTGGCTTCCGTGTTTATATTTAATGCGGTTGGCAGGTGTGATGCATATTGGGTACATTGACGAGCTAGCGAGTGAAGTATTTACCTTGGACCTATATTCGGTTCTTAGGATTGTATATTATTATACACTCTTTTATTTCTGTATTTATACGGGAGATATGTCTCCCGTTTCAGATATTTTTTATGTATAATATTATTTCCTTTTTGTTATGAACCTTTTTCTTTAAGACACCTTCGTTATGATGAATATATTTAATGATAGGTTCCGGTTTTAAAATTTACCGATTTTCACTAAAGTTAACCTATTAGAAATGTATTCTCATCTTTTAATTATTTAAATTACTTGTTTATCTTTCCGCAAATTTGAGGGTGTCACACAGTGTATGTACTCCTCACCAAGAAAGTTGGAGTGATTCCTAGTCATGTCCCTGAGGAGGTACAGAATTTACTGAAGGCCTATGAGGATGTGTTCCCATATGAGCTTCCTAGTGGGTTACCTCCACTGAGGGGAATTGAGCACCACATTGATTTGGTGCCTGGGGCTGTCTTACCAAACAAACCTGCTTATAGAAGTGACCCCAAGGCAACACAGGAGCTACAATCTCAGGTGGGAGAGCTGCTTAGCAAGGGTTATGTCAGGGAGTCTCTTAGCCCCTGTGCTGTGCCTGCCTTGCTAGTACCAAAGAAAGATGGAACCTGGAGGATGTGTATAGACAGCAGGGCCATTAACAACATCACCATTAAGTACAGGTTCCCTATACCTAGGCTTAATGACATTCTTGATGAGCTAAGTGGTTCTCAGGTGTTCACCAAAATTGATCTTAGGCAAGGCTATCATCAAGTGAGGATTAGAGCTGGGGATGAGTGGAAAACTGCTTTCAAAACCAAGCATGGTTTATATGAATGGCTGGTGATGCCTTTTGGGCTCTCAAATGCCCCCAGCACATTCATGAGACTGATGACAGAGGTGCTAAGACCCTATTTGGGGAAGTTCATTGTGGTCTACTTTGATGATATTCTGGTCTATAGTTCCAACAAGAGAGAACACTTGCAACATCTGAAGATTCTATGTGAAATTCTGAGGGAGAACAAACTATTTGGCAAGCTAGAGAAGTGCACTTTCATGCAACCTGAAGTTCACTTCTTGGGGTTCATAATCTCAAAAGATGGGGTTGATGTTGATCCTGAAAAGGTCAATGCTATTAAAGACTGGCCTGTACCTTGAACTGTGACTGAAGTAAGGAGCTTTCATGGGCTAGCATCCTTTTATAGAAGATTCATCTAGGGTTTCAGTTTCATCATGGCTCCCATCACTGAATGTATGAAGAAGGGGGAGTTCAACTGGAGTGACAGGGCTGAGAAGTCATTCAACTTAATCAAGGAACTGTTGTGCAGGTCTCCTGTGTTAGGCCTACCAGACTTCAATAAGCTATTTGAGGTAGAGTGTGGTGCTAGTGGATGATGATCGGTTCGTCGTCAAAACAAACATCAAAAATAACCCAATAAAAGTAGTATAAAGGGGTCGAATCCACGAGGATGGTGGGGTCAACTACTAGTTCGATTGAATCCTATTCTAGCCTAAAATATGACGGATTGGAAAGTTAACTAAAAACTAGGAAAAACAAGTAATCGCTAAATAATAAAGATGGCAACAATTAAGGGAAAGACTAAGGTGAAGGGTTCACCTTAGGGGGATTAATGGGTTAGTCGGGTAATTAGCAAATGGATAACAAATTCGGGTAAAATCGATTGCTAATGTCTCAACAATCGATAATCATCAACAAAGCCATCGCATTTGTCTCAAATCACCCATATAAACACTTAGTCTAATCGTCTCTACCACCGTCGCTTAAGAGAAAATCAAACCATGCTTGATAAAATGGCAACTTTCGTTCACACATTTCATCAAACACTTAGTGCGCATATGGGTAATACCCAAATAATTACCACGAATCTACTAATTACCCAACTAATTAACCCACATAATCCTCCCTTAGGCTCCCCCTAAACCCTAGAAGGGAATCTACTCACTCATTCTAAGGGAGATCAAACAAGTAGAGGGAAGGAGGAGTTCAATAAACATTATGCTATGAGATGAATAATAATAACAATCAAAAGATGAACAATAAACTAGAAATGTAATTAAATTGCATAAATAACAAAAAGATGAGAAATTTAATACCAACAAGCTTGAATTAGTGAAGAGGGAGAATGTCTTCAACCCAAAATCCTCAATACAAACTCCAAACTAGGATAATTCTAATAACAAAGACTAGATCTAACAACTTGAAATGAGAAACTAAGCTTGATTAGGGAATGATTAGGAGAGTAATTAGGACTAATTTAGGTTACAAATTATCTAGGGTTTTGTGCTAAAAGGAATGTAAAAACTGCTTACAAAATAATAGGGGGAGGGTATATATAGGTATCTCGAAATTAAGGAAGAAATTAGAAGAAGAGGGCGAATTTTCAGTCTTGTGTTCCTGGCCGGTCGACCGGCCGCCGGGCCTCTGACCGGCCTGGAGCACATCAGTAGCTTCAGTAACTTCGCCTTCAAAATTCTTCAAAATCTTCTAAGTATGGGAAAATGGGGGTCTGGGCCGGTCAACCGGCCGCCGGTCCCCCACCAGCCTGGAGCACTTTTTCATGCCAATGATGATTCTGATGTAGTGCAGGCCGGGTAGGCGACCGGCCGCCGGTCGACCGGCCGGCACTACCTGACCAATTTCTCCACCCTTTCTTTCTTCATTCTAAGTAGAGTAGTGGTCTGGGCCGGTGGGCCGGCCGCCGGTCTGGGGCCTGGCCTAGGCCACCTGATGACTCAATTCTTCACTTCTTCATCTCATTTTCAAATCTCGACTCATGCAAGACCCTATTGCTCCGATTTCTTCATTTCCGCCTTAATTCCTACAAATTAAGACCGATATTCATAGCACGGGAAAACGGGAAGCAGAATGCAATCAAGGGCACGCAAATCCGTGTAAACGGACCAAAATAGGGACGAAAATGAGGGAAAAACGTGACTAATTAAATGCTTATCAAAATTCCCCACACTTAAGACTTACTCGTCCCCGTGTAAGTAAACAAAATTTGAGACCCATAAGTACCCTTATTCAATACTACACTAATACTAAGGCTACAACCTAAACTATTAACAATATCCGACGGTAGGCAATTACGGGCCTCCTCCGTCCCTTCAACTCACAACGAGATACTCATGAGGTAGAGTACTTCCTTGCAAGGCAAGTAGGGGTTGCTCAAAATTTCGACGCATCCAAATGAAAAACACGTAAGAACACGACAAAGATGCATCTAACAAAAGAAAAATCACATGCCTCATCCATGTGACGGAAATATCTAAAAGGAAAACCGTTTAAATAATGCATGATCCTTGTAAGCCACTAATATCATAAAGCATGGAAAAATATTCGCCTCCTAGCGGTGCAAGTCTAATGAAAATTTCGAACCCCGTCTACTATTTGCTTGGCCAAAAGCGATAAAATGGAAGATGGAAATGAAATCCTCGTGACGTTATTAAGCACAATAGCATATGGAATTCACGTTTCTCAAATAAATGAGACACAAGGGTCGTCCCGTCTCACTATGCAACTTCAAAGGTAAATGATTCAAGAAGGATAAAAGGAAATTGAGATTTGAGTCTAAGTGCTTGCAAAACTTTTCATTTCACACTTTGCTTTCTTTTTCTTTTTCTTTCTTTTTGATTTGCATTTTGGTTTGCAATTTTTGGCATGAAAGCACACGGTTTCCGTCAAGGACATGCGGTCGGAACCAACAATAGGGGTATCCCCACCGTAGTGGCATCGAAAGGGGGCCTAGATATGGGCCCACTAGAATCCCTAGAAGTTCCGTTTTGCACTTCCTCGACGAAAACAAGAAAAGATGATAATTGACTCAATATTTTCAGCTTGTTTGATTTGTTTCCTTTTTGAGCAAAAGTGGAAGAACAATGAATCATGGTTGGTTGCATAGCAAGAACGGTCACCTAAGAATCCTTTCTACCATCGGGATATTCACATCAATCGAGGTTGTCGAGGTGGAATAAGCGCAAACTCGTGACTCGGCATTAGTAGACGGGTTAAAACTCACTAAAAATGCACAACCCAGGGCGTCTAAAATTCCACGATTAAGATGAACACTTTATGAATAAAAAAGTAGCAAAAAGGGACTATGCACATTCAACAAGTTTTCCAAAAAGACAATTATTAAAACATTTTTCTAAATGCAACTATATGCCATGATGCAATCTAGCATATATACAACTTAAATGCACATGCTCTAACCGACTATATGACACATAAGCTAATGCTATCTCCTAACAGCACACAAGTGGCACACACGCCAATCAACAAAATTCACACCATCGTCATCAACACATCCCGTCCTCAAGTAAGAAGGAAAGGAGATAAGGGAGAAGAGAAATAGGAAAGATCTCACCAAAGCGTCTTCATTTTCCCTTTTTCGTGCCTCTTATGATGTGGGGCGCACCTATGGATGGAGATAAAAAGAAACACACGGCAATATATACAAAATAAACTATATACAAACTAATCTAAACATCTATTTTTTTGGAAAATTTTCAAATTTTTCGATTTTTAGGCATTTTTCAACTTTTTTCAAAAATCAACGATATATACAAAAGAAATAAAATCCTCCCCACACCTAAGTCTTACTCGTCCTCGAGTAAGTGACTCAAATATGAAAGGAGGGAAAAAAAAAGAAAAGGAAAACAAAACAATTTTTTTTGGGTTTTTCAAATTTTTCGGGAATTCCCTCCCCACACTTAGCATTTACATGGTGTGAGGGGTGAATTCAAAGCAAATAACATGTTTTTGGGTTTTTAAATATTTTGAAAAATAAAAACTTGTTTTTGGGGTTTTTGATTTTTGATGAATAATCACAATATGAACAATATATACAAGAGGGTTAACTCTAAGTAAATGCATGAACTAAATAAAATTCCTAAAACTAAATGCTAAATGATATAATACAAAGGCATGATCTAAGTAAATGCAAACTACACTATATGCTAATCTAGAGTCTCGCTGCGGTGGTAAGGTGCATAAATGCAAGCCCCTCATGGGGGTACCTCCCACATGAAAGTCTAGTGTGCCATATCGGAGTCTCGTCGTGGCGGTAAAATGCATAAATGCACGCCCCTCATGGGGGTACCAACCACGGGAAAGTCTAAAAATGACACCAAACAAAATGCAACTACGCTATATCGATGCAAGGCTAACATGTGACGATATGTTACAAAATTAAATTCTAATGCAAGCTTAAATGGATGCAACTAAATGGATAACTAAACTAAGATATAATACAACTATCTAAATGCATGCGAAAATATAAATATGATGAAGATTTGGATGTATCCAGTGAAATCAGAGGATGTAGTATCAAATTGGCCATGAGTGGCCTCTGCAAAAGACGCATCTATATCCCTGGCTCCCGAACCAGAGCCGCCACCCTCCACAATCTCGAACCGGGGACCCATCCTGTCAAACCACTCGGCATTCCGAGCCGCAGTCTCTGGGTCCACCTCCTCCTCATCAACTACCGGCTGAGTAAAACCCGGCGCAGAAGAATAATAGTCAGGCTGAACATTGAAATCTCTGAACATCCTAGAACCCTGGTCATACCCGCCCTCTGGCCACATAAAATAGGACGGATGTGGGCCAACTGGCTCCCTATACCCCTCCCTACACCAATTATCGTAAGAAGGGTATTGGCCAAGAGCCAAGTCATAATACATCATGTCCATCCTCTGCGACAAAAGAGCTCTATCCCGAGCTTCCTCCTCTCGCCACTTAGCTGCCGCCTCTCTTTCCCTAGCCGCTGCCTCTCTCTCCGTAGCTGCTGCCTCGGAGGCCAAAGTCATATCGGCCATGAACTGGATCAAGGAAGGATCCAAAGGTGGGTAACTGGGAGTGGTGGAAGTGGATGCGTCGGGTTGGGATGAATTGGGCCAAGGACGCCACTGCTGCTGATGATAGAAGGGGTTCATATAAGGCAAGGTGGTGGAAGTGGGGCCCTGCTGCTCTCTCCTATATGTGGTGACGGGGGCAGTAGGATCTCGCCTAAATGCGGTAACTGGAGCTAGTTGATCTTCCGGGGTTTCTTCAGGTGGTGGTGGAGGGTTCTCCTCCTCTAGGGGGAGAAGATAGTGCGCGCTATCAGGAACCACTTTCATAGCCGCACTATTCGGGAGGGGAATAGAATTTACCCCTCGAATCCTCCAATATGTCTTCCCGTCCTCAACTCTCTTTACTACCCACTCAAGCTTCTTTGAAATGTAATCCTCCGTCAACAAGGAGCATCCCCCTAAACACCTCAAATTACGCTCATCTAGAGCATCTCTACATAGGACATGGGCAATCTTGGTGACAATTCCCCCTAAATGGATTCCGGTCGGGCTAAATGGGTCATTGGCAATTTTCTGAAAGTGGAGAGCGACATAGTGACCAATGTTGACTCCAAATCTAATCGGCTTTTGGAACAAGTAAGCCGCCAAAATCGCGAGCTCATCAGCCCAAAAATTATGACACTCCTCTCTCCCAAATAACGTCCAACCCATAAAACGGTGCCAAAACCTAATAGGGGCATTGTGGCAAGCATTTGCCGGCCTCTTAGACCCCTTCTCAAATTCCAAACCCGATATAGCAGTCCACACATCATTCACATTAAAGTTTTCGGGGACTTTGTATGACTTATGAAATTTGACCCCTAAAACCTTACAAAATTTCTCAAGGGGAATGCTAAAGGCGATATTCAAGAGGCGGAAAGATACCATTTTGACCATACCCGTATTTCTATCCTTCTCATGACTAAAGGAGCTTAAAAACTCCCATGTAAGACGGGGGTAAGTACGGAAGTGCTGACCGTAGAGTTCCCCCATCCCCAACCCTTTGAAAAGCTCAAGAGTGACCGAATCAAGGCCGAGGTTTCGCATAGTATTCCGACAAATAAAACGGGAGTGGGGAAGGCTTCTGCGTTTTAAACATTGAAATTTACCTCTTACGATTTCGCTGACGAAGACGATATCGGGAAAATCGTCATCCGGACCCATACCCGCCGTAACTTGCTGAAGTCTAGCTTCTAACTCGGCCTCAAGCTGAGCCCTTGTTCTTTTCCGAGGTGGTTGTTGAGCCATGGAGATTTTCGTATTAGTCAATTGAAAGAGGGAAAATTGGGGTTTTTGAGATGTGGGATGCATTTGGGTGATGTAGTGGGTTAATTAGTGGGTTGAATGTTGGAGTGGTGGAGTTTTGTTGAGATTTTAGTGAGTTTTTGTGAGGTTTTTGTGGGGATAATTTGTGGGTTTGAAGGAAGGAAGAAGAAGAATGGAGAAGAAAACAAGAAGAATGAGAAAAGAATAAGGGTTCACGAGTGATATTAGCCACGGGTTGGGTTATGGGCCGGTCTGGGAACCGGCCGCCGGTCGACCGGCCTGGAATCCAATACAAAAAATTTCGATTTTTGGCTTTTTTTGATTTTTGCATGTTCAGGTAGTCTAGGCCGGTCGGCACCCCGGCTGCCGGTCGACCGGCCTGGACCTCAACTCAAAATAATCAACCTTCAAAATTTCAACAATAATGTGCTCTGGGCCGGTTGTCAGACCGGCCGCCGGTCGACCGACCTAGAACACAGTTCAAAAACTTCCAAAAATCCAACCTCTATGATAAAGTGTTCCAGGCCGGTTGGCTCACCGGCCGCCGGTCAACCGGCCTGGAATACCTGCACCTTATTTCACCGTCTTCAAAAGTTTGCTACTGGAGTGCTCTGGGCCGGTCGGCACCCCGGCTGCCGGTCGACCGGCCTGGAGCAATTCTTCACGTCTTCACCTCGTCTTCAAATTCATAACAAATTCCCAAGAAACCCAAGTCACCAACAATATCCACCCAACCAACATGTTCCCAATGATACGGTTTCAAACCAAACCCGACTACAAGTGTTTCAAACCGTCCTAAAAATTCTTCCAAAGACGAAATACCCGAGTACACAAAACCAAATCTTCACAACTACTCCTAATATGCATGCTATATACAAAAAATTGGTGGTTGTTGAGGGACTCCACCAAACCTATCAAATCACAAAAGTTTACAAACAAGACTCCTCCTCGGGAAGTGGATCCCCAAGGAAGAGTACTTCCACCGTTCCTTTTTCATCTCCATCAAAATATCTTTTCACTCGATGCCCATTGACCTTGAAATTACCACCTTCTTCGCTCCAAAGTTCAAAAGCTCCATGTGGTGAAATGTCGATAACTTTGAAAGGACCCGACCATCTCGAGCGTAGCTTTCCCGGAAACAACTTGACCCGAGAATTATAGAGTAAGACTTGATCACCCACTTTTACATCTTTATCAACTAATTTGGCATCATGCCATTTCTTTGTTTGCTCCTTGTAAATCTTTGAGCTCTCGTAGGCATCAAGTCTTAATTCTTCAAGTTCACTCATTTGGAGAAAACGTAGCTCTCCGGCCATATCAATGTCAAAGTTCATTTCTTTCAAGGCCCACCACGCCTTGTGCTCCAACTCGATTGGCAAGTGACAAGCTTTGCCATAGACAAGCTTGTAGGGAGTAGGGCTGAGCAAAAAATCCGATTATCCGAACCGATCCGATATCCGATCTGTATCCGATCCGAAAAAGCGGATACCCGATCCGAAAGTTGCATTTGGATCGGATATCCGATCCGAAACTTTCGGATACGGATCGGATATCGGATAACAGTTTAAAAATTTTCGGATATCCGTATCCGATCCGAAAATTTACAAATATGCACTTTTATGAGAATTCTTAACTTTGGGCTTAGTTAGTCCATTAGACATAGCCCATTGTTACTTACATATATTACAAATATAATGTAATGTTTTCAGTACAAACCTAATTCTCTTCTTTTCCAGCTGCTTTTTTGCTCTTTTACCTCACCAGCTCACTTTCATGACCCACTCTCCCTCTCTCCCATTACATTATCCACAAATTACTCATTTCTTATAGATCTTCATTGTTTCATACGTTTATATTAAGCATTTTTATGTTTTTAATCCTTGTTTGTTAGATTATTTGGGTGAGATTTTCAATATTATCAATTCTTATTTTTACCCATCCCATTTACCATTTTCAGATCTCCTTATCTTCATTTTGTTATTCACCCAAATCTCTACACATCACTCTTTATCAATGAAATTATGAATAGATGCACATATCACAAGATCTATTAAATTCTCGTCATCAACCTTCAAGATGAAGACACCAATGACGACATGAACAAAATACCTCAAATCATGATTGTGGAAAAAGACAAGGAAGGGTTTTGTTGAAATCAGACTTTTGTTTTTAATTCTGGGTATAGTTTAAACTTTAAAACATATCTAATAGTGTGTGAAATTTCTTACATGTAAACGGTCCATGTATAATGTGTCTTCTGTAAAAAAAAAAGAGTGACATGATAAAACATAAATAAATGGTTATTATTTAATTTAAAAAACAAACAAGCAATTTATTTATAACGGGTCGGATAACGGATATTCGGATATCCGATCCAAAAAATTCGGATATTAATTTTCGGATATCCGAATGATTCGGATCGGATATCGGATAGTGAAAAAATGGAATTTCGGATACGGATATCCGATCCGAAAGTCAGTTCGGATCGGATATCCGATCCGTGCTCAGCCCTAGTAGGGAGTTGTGACGAGTGGAGTTTTGAAAGCGGTGCGAAGGGCCCAAAGAACATTCGGAAGCTTTTGAGACCAATCCTTTCTACCTTTACTAGTGGTCTTCTCCGAGATGGCTTTTATTTGACGGTTTGAGACCTCCACTTGCCCACTTGTTTGAGGGTGGTAGGCAAGAGCGGTCTTATGAGTGACACCATGGGAAGAAAGTAAGATCTTGAAAGTGTTCTTCCTAAAGTGCGAACCCCCGTCGCTAATCACCACCCTTGGGGTCCCAAATCTCGGAAAGATAGTGTTTTTGAAGAGCTTGATAACAACTTTAGCATCATTTGTTGGGGTGGCAACGGCTTCAATCCACTTGGACACATAGTCCACCGCTACCAAAATGTACTCATTCCCACAAGAGTTGGGAAATGGTCCCATGAAATCAACTCCCCAACAATCAAAAAGCTCAATCTCAAGAATGTTTTGAAGGGGCATCTCATTCCTTTGACTAATATTCCCCGTTCTTTGGCACCGATCACAAGATTTGACAAAGTAGTGGATATCCTTGAACATAGATGGCCAATAGAAACCACCTTGTAACACCTTTGCAATGGTGCGAGATGTACCAAGGTGGCCCCCATAGGCCGAGTTGTGAATTCTATCGACGATCTCCATGCCTTCTTCTCTAGGAACACATCTTCGAAACATGTCATCACCACACTTGCGAAAAAGATGTGGGTCATTCCAAAAATAGCGTTTTGAGTCATGCTTCAACTTCCTCCTAGCTCTAGCATCCAACTCTTCCGGAATAAACCCACTCACAATCAAATTTGCCAAGTCCGCAAACCATGGTGATTTACCACCTATCATCATCAAACTATCTTCTCTCAACCACTCATTGATCGGGCCACTCTCATCCTTCAACCCATGATCTCCGGTAGTCAATCTAGATAGGTGGTCGGCAACAACATTCTCCGACCCCGCCTTGTCTTTAATTTCCAAGTCAAACTCTTGAAGTAAAAGAACCCACCTCAAGAGCCTTGGCTTTGCATCCTTTTTCACTAACAATTGTCTCAAAGCGGAGTGATCCGAGTATACCACAACCTTAGAACCAACAAAGTATTGCCGGAACTTTTCCACGGCATGAACAATAGCTAGCATCTCCTTTTCCGTCGTAGAGTAGTTGACTTGGGCTTGATCAAGAGGTTTGCTTGTGTAGTAGATTACATGGTGCTTCTTGTCCACAACTTGGCCAAGCACCGCCCCGACCGCATAATCGGAGGCGTCGAACATAACTTCGAAGGGAAGGCTCCAATCCGGTGATCGGATTATGGGAGCCGTCACAAGAGCCTCCTTCAACCTACAAAAAGCACTCAAGCAAAATTCATCAAATACAAATGGTGTGTCTTTGAGAAGAAGAGAAGTTAAAGGCTTGGCTATTTTAGAAAAATCTTTGATGAAACGGCGGTAAAAGCCCGCATGGCCTAGAAAGTTTCTCACTCCCTTCACATTAGTAGGGGTGACAAGTTTTCTATTACCGAAACCTTAGCCATATCAACTTCTATGCCTCTCTTAGACACGATGTGACCAAGCACAACCCCCTCCTCCACCATAAAGTGGCACTTCTCCCAATTGAGTACGAGGTTGTGCTCCTCACATCTTTGCAAAACATGAGACAAATTCAATAGCCCAAGATCAAATGAGTCTCCATGGACACTAAAGTCGTCCATGAAGACCTCCATACTCTTCTCAAGAAAATCGGCAAAAATAGCCGTCATACACTGTTGGAAAGTCCCCGGAGCATTACAAAGCCCAAAGGGCATCCTCCTATAAGCATAAACTCCTATGGGACAAGTGAATGTGGTTTTCTCTTGGTCTTCCGGGTGTATGGGGATTTGGAAAAACCCGAAATAACCATCTAGAAATGAATAGTAAGAATGCCCCGCTAACCTTTCAAGCATTTGGTCAATAAAGGGGATGGGGTAGTGGTCTTTGAGGGTGGCGGCATTTAATTTGCGATAGTCAATGCACATCCGCCACCCGGTCACGGGTCTAGAAGCTAAAAGAGTCCCATCCTCTTGTTCCACCATAGTTACCCCTCTTTTCTTGGGCACTACATGGACGGGGCTCACCCAAGAACTATCGGTTACTTGGTAGATAATCCCGGCCTCTAGCAACTTCATCACCTCATTTTTCACCACTTCCGCCATCTTAGGGTTCAACCTACGTAGCCCATCTACCTTAGGTTTGCTACCCTCCTCCAAGACAATCATATGCATGCAAAGATTAGGACTTAACCCTTTGATATCATCAATGCTATATCCAAGTGAACCCCTATGAGTTTTCAAGACTTTCAAAAGTTCAAGTTCTTGGCCTTCACTTAAATTAGCATCAATGATAACGGGATAAGTCTCTCCCTCACCTAAAAAAAAGTACTTAAGCGAGGGAGGTAAGGGCTTTAGTTGTACCTTTGGAGGGAGAAGGCCCTCCACCTTCTTCATTAGCTCATCATCTACCTCGTGGTCATCTCCCATCTCCTCATCATGGAGTGCCACTTGTAGAGCTTCTTCTTCATACTTCTCCTCTTCATGCACTTTCTCAACCACTTCTTCAATGACTTCTACCGAGCATGCTTTGTAAAACATTGGTCCCTTCACTAGATGTGGAAGATTAAATTCAAGGGTTTCGTTTCCCACCCTAAAGGTTAGCCGCCCGTCCCTCACATCAATGAGGACACCTTCGGTAGCCAAAAAGGGCCTACCAAGGATGATGGGAGTGTGACTATCCTCCGGGATATCTAGGACGACGAAATCCGTGGGGATCAAAAATTTGCCAACTTTAACGGGTACGTCCTCAAGCACACCCAAAGGTTGCTTAACGGACCTATCCGCTAGTTGTAGAGTCATAGAAGTGTGGGTTAAACTGTCACGTCCAATTCTTTTAGCAATAGTTAAGGGAATGACACTTACACTTGCACCATTGTCACATAATGCCCTTGAAATCATGACTCCCCCCACAACACAAGGGATAGAGAAACTTCCGGGGTCCCCAAGTTTTTTTGGCATTTTGAAAGAGTTATGATTAATGAGGAGAGCACTACACTCCGCCTCCATAATCATAACATCTTGGGTACCCAAAGTTCTCTTGTGAGTCAAGATGTCTTTTAGAAATTTTGAGTATGTGGGCATGTTTAGTATAACATCGGTGAAAGGTAAGGTCACTTCAAGTCCCTCAAGCATTTTTCTAAATTGGGTGAACTTGAAGTTTTCCTTAGTTTTCAAAGCTCTAGAGGGGTAGGGGATATCGGAAACAATAAGTGGAGTACTAAAAGATACCTTTGGCATGGGAGTTTTCTTGGTTACCTTAGCTTTTGCTAGTGGTTGTACCTCTACTCCGTCATCATTGACATCCTTGTTCATCTCCTCTTCATAAGGCATAATTTTGACATACCCTTCTTCTCCCTCTTTGGGTTGATCATCTTCACCCTTGCCATCATCTTTTGACTCCAAGGTGGGAGTCAAAAAGGGCTCTTCAAGTTCTTCTCCTTCCTCAACATGCTCATCATTTGGAATCTCATCATTCATCATATCCATGTAGGGGTTATCAATCACTAGTCCACTTCTTAAAGTCACCGCACATGCATGGTGGCTTGATGAAGCATCCTTGGAGCTTTTCCCTTGAGCAAGTAGACCTCCCGGAGGCCTTTGAGGATTGTTCAAAGCTTGAGAAGCTAACCTAGCTTCCAATTCTCTCACCTCCTTTTTGTGAGCATTAGTGACATTTTGCAAAGTCAAGTTGTTTTGGATTTCAATGTTTTTGACTAATTGCAGAACTTCACTTATTGAAGGATCATTCTCTTGGTGGGGTTGATTTGTCAAAGGAAGGGCAAAAGCATAGTCATTCCGACTACTTGAACCTTGGTTGTTGCTTCTTTGGTTGTTAAAGTTTCCTTGTTGATTGTTATGGAAATTTCCTTGTTGCCCCCTTGAACCTTGATTGTTGAAATTTGACCCTTGGTTGTTGTTAAAATTTGACCCTTGGCCTTGGAAAGATTGATCGGGAACCCCTTGACTTGCTTGATTGTTTTGATTGCCTTGGTAAAAATTACCTTGGCCTTGATTGTTGAAGTTTTGGTTTCCTTGATTTTGATTCCAATTTCCTTGACCTTGATTCCAATTACCTTGGTTTTGGAAGTTACCTTGGTTATTGTAACCTTGATCATTGAATTGTTGATTTTGGAATTGGTTTGATCCTTGACCTTTTTGAGAGTTGTTGAATTGATTGTTATAGTTTCCTCTAGAAAATTGACCTCCTCCTCTAGGTTGAGAAAAACCCGGAGGGTTGGAAGGTTGAGTTTGTGTGTGTTGTGGGTTTAACACATTTTGGCTTTTGTAACTCATGTTTGGGTGAAATTTCGAATTTGGATGATAGAAATTGGAATTTGGGTTGTAAGCTCCTTGACTTTGGAATTGAGGCCTTGAGGGCCGTGGGTTGTTGTGTTGATACCTTGGAATGCATTCACATGTTGGTAGTCATTTCCTCCTTCATTGTTATAAGAAATATTGTTCCCACAAACTTCAAAGGTGTGTCCATATCCATTGCAAATTTCACAAGTGGGGGTTTGATAAGCTTCCACCATAGGAGGTGCATAAGACCCACTAACTTCATTCACATGATGGCCTTGACTTTGATTTTGAGCCTTTTGAAGCTCGGCAAAACCCTTTGTAAAAGTTTGTGTGAGCAAATCAATCTTGGCATTGGTATCCGCATTTGAAAAGTTCTCACTTGGGTACTTAGAACTCCTTCTCAAGCTATTTCCTCTAGAACTAGTACCATAACTAGATTCCGACTCAACCATCTTCTTAATCAATGCCGCCCCTTGTTGGTCATTCAAATGATCAAAACTCCCCCCCGCGGAAGCATTCACCATAGCCTTGGTTTGAGGGAGGAGAGTTTGATAGAATGTTTGAGTGACATACCAATCCGCAATTCCATGATGAGGGCAACGGGCAAGTAAGTCAATGAATCGATCCCATGCCTCTCCTAAGGATTCTCCATCCTCTTGTTGAAAGGTTGTTATCTCATTTCTTAGCATCGCCGTTTTGGAAGCGGGGTAGTACTTACTTAGAAACTCCTTAGCCAAGCCATCCCAAGTAGTGAAAGTGTTTGGAGGATGGTTATTCAACCACCTCTCCGCCCGGTCTTTGAGGGAAAATGGGAACAACATGAGGCAAAGAGTTTCCTCGGGCACACCATTCCTCTTCATGATTCCTACCCTACTTTTGAATTTTCTCAAGTGGGCATGAGCATCCTCATCGGGGAGGCCTCCAAAGCTATCCCGCCCAATAGAACTCATTTGAGCCGGGTGAATCTCAAAATTATTTGGGGCCAAGACACCGAAATTGATTGGAGATTGGGTATCATCGTGGTTGGGACGGTTACGATCACGTAAAGTCGTCATTTGTGGTTGATTTTGTTGTTGAGGTATTGTAGGTGGTGAATTTGGTGGTGTATTTTGTTGTGTATTGTAGAAGGGGTTTTCAAATATAGATTCAATGGTGTTGTTTTGTGGGAGATCGATTGTTGGAGTGGATGTAGAAGCAATTGAACTATTGGCTTGTTGATGGCTAACTCTTCTTGAATTCTTAACCCGAGCAAGTGTATTGGCACGGAGAGTCCTAAACAACCTTTCAGGTTCCGGATGGCTCAAGAACAAACCTTCACCCCTAGGCATGCACTCAAAGCAACTCAAAAACAAGTTAGACTCCTAGTGTGTTTTTGGGCACACTAGGGAAAGCCAATAATGCAAGGCACTCTACAAATAATCTAACAACTAAAAACCAACAAAAACAACAAGTAACTTGGCTAAATCTAAGACACAAAACAAACTACGAGTTTCCTTACGCCATCCCCGGGAACGGCGCCATTTGATGATCGGTTCGTCGTCAAAACAAACATAAAAAATAACCCAATAAAAGTAGTATAAAGGGGTCGAATCCACGAGGATGGTGGGGTCAACTACTAGTTCGATTGAATCCTATTCTAGCCTAAAATATGACGGATTGGAAAGTAAACTAAAAACTAGGAAAAACAAGTAATCGCTAAATAATAAAGATGAAAACAATTAAGGGAAAGACTAAGGTGAAGGGTTCACCTTAGGGGGATTAATGGGTTAGTCGGGTAATTAGCAAATGGGTAACAAATTCGAGTAAAATCGATTGCTAATGTCTCAACAATCGATAATCATCAACAACGCCATCGCATTTGTCTCAAATCACCCATATAAACACTTAGTCTAATCGTCTCTACCACCGTCGCTTAAGAGAAAATCAAACCATGCTTGATAAAATGGCAACTTTCGTTCACACATTTCATCAAACACTTAGTGCGCATATGGGTAATACCCAAATAATTACCACGAATCTACTAATTACCCAACTAATTAACCCACATAATCTCCCTTAGGCTCCCCCTAAACCCTAGAAGGGAATCTACTCACTCATTCTAAGGAAGATCAAACAAGTAGAGGGAAGGAGGAGTTCAATAAACATTATGCTATGAGATGAATAATAATAACAATCAAAAGATGAACAATAAACTAGAAATGTAATTAAATTGCATAAATAACAAAAAGATGAGAAATTTAATACCAACAAGCTTGAATTAGTGAAGAGGGAGAATGTCTTCAACCCAAAATCCTCAATACAAACTCCAAACTAGGATAATTCTAATAACAAAGACTAGATCTAACAACTTGAAATGAGAAACTAAGCTTGATTAGGGAATGATTAGGAGAGTAATTATGACTAATTTAGGTTACAAATTATCTAGGGTTTTGTGCTAAAAGGAATGTAAAAAAAACTTACAAAATAATAGGGGGAGGGTATATATAGGTATCTCGAAATTAAGGAAGAAATTAGAAGAAGAGGGCGAATTTTCAGTCTTGTGTTCCCGGCCGGTCGACCGGCCGCCGGCCCTCTGACCGGCCTGGAGCACATCAGTAACTTCAGGAACTTTGTCTTCAAAATCTTCAAAAATTCACTAAGTATGGAAAAATGGGGGTCCTGGCCGGTCGACCGGCCGCCGGTCCCCCACCGGCCTGGAGCACTTTTTCATGGTTATGATCATTCTGATGTAGTGCAGGCCGGGTAGGCGACCGGCCGCCGGTCGACCGGCCTGCACTACCTGACCAAATCCTCCACTCTTTCTTTCTTCATTCTAAGTGGAGTAGTGGTCTGGGCCGGTGGGCCGGCCGCCGGTCTGGGGCCCGGCCTGGGCCACCTGATGACTCAATTCTTCACTTCTTCATCTCATCTTCGAATCCCGACTCATGCAAGACCCTATTGCTCCGATTTCTTCATTTCCGCCTTAATTCCTACAAATTAAGACCGACATTCATAGCACGGGAAATCGGGAAGCAAAATGCAATCAAGGGCACGCAAATCCGTGTAAACGGACCAAAATGGGGACGAAAATGAGGGAAAATGTGACTAATTAAATGCTTATCAAGTTCCTTCATGAACTCAAAGCCTAGGACCCTTTGCTCCATGAATGACAGCATCACAGATCTCCTAGAAAGAGCATCAGCCACTACATTGTTCTTTCCTTCTATGTACTTGCTTGAGAAGGAGAAAGATTGCAGGAATTCCACCCACTTGGCATGCCTAGGGTTGAGTTTGTGTTGACCATTGATGAACTTTAAGGCCTCATGGTCTGAATGTAGCACAAAAGGCTTAGGTTTTAAGTAATGCCCCCAATGATTCAAAGCTCTCACTATGGCATAAAACTCCTTGTCATAGGTAGAGTAATTCAACCTAGCCCCACTTAGCTTTTCACTGAAATAAGCTATAGGCCTCTTCTCTTGAACCAGTACTGCCCCAACTCCTAACCCACTTGCATCACACTCCACTTCAAACAGTTTGTTAAAGTCAGGTAAGCCTAGTATAGGGGATCTGCACAACAGATCCTTAATGGTATTGAAGGACTTCTCTGCCTTTTCTCCCCAAGTGAACTCCCCTTTCTTCATGCATTCTGTGATGGGAGCCATGATAGAGCTGAACCCCTGAATGAACC
The DNA here is from genome assembly GCA_022085475.1 of Heliosperma pusillum. Classification (NCBI taxonomy): domain Eukaryota; kingdom Viridiplantae; phylum Streptophyta; class Magnoliopsida; order Caryophyllales; family Caryophyllaceae; genus Heliosperma; species Heliosperma pusillum. The sequence goes on along the minus strand of JAIUZE010000193.1, from coordinate 104,168 downwards.
TTCTATAGAAGGATGCCAACCCATGAAAACTCCTGACCTCAGTGACTGTCTTGGGGGTGGGCCAATCTCTGATTGCCTTAACCTTTTCTGGGTCAACAGCTACCCCATCTTTTGAGATGATGAACCCAAGGAAGTGAACCTCAGGTTGCATGAAAGTACACTTCTCTAGCTTTCCATATAACTTATTTTCTCTGAGAACCTCACAAAGTAAATTCAACTGTTGTAGGTGTTCTCTTTTGCTTGAACTATAGACTAGAATGTCATCAAAGTATACCACAATGAATTTTCCCAAGTAAGGCCTTAATACTTCTGTCATGAGCCTCATGAAGGTGCTAGGGGCATTGGAGAGCCCAAATGGCATCACTAGCCATTCATACAGCCCATGCTTGGTCTTGAATGCAGTCTTCCACTCATCTCCAGCTCTAATCCTTACTTGATGATACCCTTGTCTTAGATCAATCTTGGTGAACACTTGAGCCCCACTGAGTTCATCCAGAATGTCATTGAGTCTAGGTATAGGGAACCTATACTTAATGGTGATGTTGTTAATTGCTCCGCTATCTATACACATTCTCCAGGTTCCATCTTTCTTAGGTACTAGCAATGCTGGTACAGCACAGGGGCTAAGAGACTCCCTGACATACCCCTTGTTCAGCAATTCTCCCACCTGAGATTGCAGCTCTTGAGTTGCCCTGGGGTCACTTCTATAAGCTGGTTTGTTTGGAAGGACAGCCCCAGGCACCAGATCAATGTGGTGCTCAATTCCCCTTAGTGGGGGTAATCCACTAGGTAATTCAGCAGGGAAAACATCCTCATAGATTTTCAGCAAGGCTTGTACTTCTTTAGGCACCTGGTTAGACCCTTCCCCTACCTCCTTGGTGAGGAGGACATAGACTGGCCTAAGATCATTGAGTTCTTGCTCCATTTCTGACTCACTCAACAACAGAACTTCCTTGGCAGCTTCAGTTAGGAGTGGAGGATTCCCTTTCAGGATAGGGGGTAAAAGAGCTAAGATGATTTTCTTCTTCCCAAACCTGAAAGAGTAAGTGTTGTCCCTTCCCTGATGGATAGCATCCCTATCAAACTCCCAAGGCCTCCCCAATAGAAGATGGCAAGCATCCATAGGCAATACATCACACAATGCCTCATCAGCATATCCTTTACCAATAGAAAATGGAACAACACACTGTTGGTCTACCTTAACTTCAGCCCCCTTGTTCAGCCACCTAAGCTTGTAAGGTTGAGGGTGGTCTTTGGTGGGCAATGTTAGCTTATCCACCAGTGTTTTAGAAGTTACATTGGTGCAACTACCTCCATCTATAATCAGATTACACACCCTCCCTTTTATGGTGCACCTAGTTCTAAAGATCTGGTGTCTTTGATCTTCTTCTAAGGGTTGGGGTTGTGTGTGCATCACCCTCCATGTCACCAGACTTAACCCAGCATCAGGCTCTATCAACTCCTCACTAGCCTCTATCTCAGGCTCTTCCATCTCATCATCACAGACCAACACCTCATCATCTCCCCAATGAATTACCTCTAGGGTGCTCAGAGCTCTTTTAGATGGACATTCTCTAGCAAAATGTCCATAACCTTGACATTGAAAACACTTTTTGAGAGGGGTAGTCTTCCTTTGGCCTGCCTCAACAACCTTTCCTTTATCAAGATTGAAAGGAGTCTTAGTAGAAGCCACAGGTTCTCCCATCTTGATTCCTACAAAAGGTTTGTAGGTAGGGGTTCTAGCAGGTGTTTTAGAGGCACTGGCTTTCCCTTTCCCCAACTTCTCTACTCTTAAGGACAAGTTGACAGCTTCCTCAAAGGAGTATATATTTTGCAGCCTAACTTTACTAGTTATCCTCTCATCCAAGCCTTCTAAAAACTTTGCTATCTTTTGCTCAGACTTTTCAACAACCTCACATTGCAGTGTGAGTTGTTCAAAGTCCCTTAGATAAGACTCTACAGGTCTTTGGTCTTGCTTTAGGTGAGTAAGCTTAATGAACATATCCTGAGTGTAGTCCCTAGAGACAAACTTAGCCCTCATTTTCTTTTTCAGTTTGAGCCATGACTTTACAGGTTCTTTCCCTTCCCTAACCCTCAAGGTTTTCATGTTTTCATACCATAGTGAGGCATAGCCTTTTAGTTTCATGATAGCAACCTTAAAAGCCTTTCTATCAGTGTATCCTTTAAACTCAAAGACTCTTTCTACAGACCTTAGCCAATCTAGGAAATCATCAGGGTTCAAGCTACCTAGAAAGTCAGGGATCTCTACCTTTATGTCTTTGTCTTGGTGTCTGAGAAGACTGTGATCTAAGCCATCTGAATCTGACATTTCAAACTGATCTACAGGTTGTCTCCTCCTTCCTCCACCTTGTGGGAAAGGTGCTCCTCTTCCTCGACCTCTGCCTCCCCTTGTATCATTGTTCTGTTGGCCCTCAAGGAGTTCATTGACAGATCTAGAGACCTCCATTACAGTTCTGACAAGACCTTGAACTGTGTTTTCAAGACCTGTGATTCTCTCTTCACTCATGGTTGGATTTTGTATTTTTAATGTAGTTAGGTAGATGAACTCACAAACCAAAGCTCTGATAACCAATTTGCACTGAAGTTATTAAGAAAGTAGACAATTTAAGACAATATAAGCTAAGGTTAAAACACTCTCAATATGCTCTGTTTTACTTGACTGAATGCAAATGAAAACTGATAGAACCTTAACCAAAGCACAAAGCCAATGGTTGAGGGTTGAGACTCAATCCCAGCACACAGCTAAGGACCCAGGCTCACTTCCAAGCACACATCAAAGGAAGGTGTTCTCAAGCACACGGCCAAGAGATGTTAAACAGAAACAGGGTTTCAGTTTTTGTGTTTACTTCAAATCTGCCTTTCATTCATTAGAAACAAGCCTTATATAGGCATTAGGATTACATCTTGAACGTCCAAACACATCTAAGGTTAATAATGATCCTCAAAAGAAAACAAAATGACAACTACAAACTGATACAAACTGAAATAAAGTGAACAATAGAAAAACAGTTCTGAAAAGGACAGGTTCCTTGTTGCCTTGTTGCTGCTTTGTTATATGGTACTTAGTGGACTTTTTGCTTGGTGTTTTGGTCCTAAACTGGAGTAGTAATAGTCCCCAAAGTCTGAGCAAAAAGCCCTTGAGTCTGCTTGGCCAAAAGAGGAAACTTTGAGAGTGACATTTGAACTGCTTCTGGATAGGTGAGAACTGGACTGTTGAACTTGGCTTATGTTTTGAGGGGTGTTCCTGGCGTTTTCTGAGGAAGGTTTCCTGGACAAAAAGTTAGTAGACCCTCCCTAGAGTCATGCCCCATAGTTGGTTAGGAGTCCCTAAGCTTGGAAGTTGCCCTGAGACCCTCCCCAAGGCACTGCTGCTGGCTGAATTTTCTGAGGTTTTGTTGGCTTGTTTTGTGAGTCTGTTTTGTGTCTTGGTTGGCTCTGGCTCGTGTCATGGCTATCACTGGCTCGTGTCATGGCTTGTTGGCTTGGGCCTGGGCTATACAAAGCATTAAGATAACTTTTTGCATAGGGTAAGGTTGATACTAGATCATGGTTGGACTGATCATGGTTTGGTTGGTCTTGTCTTTGAGCTTGACATTGAACTCCTGTTGCAACCGGCCCATGGACTTTTCATGTTTCCCATACCCGCCCATTTAACTTTGCGAACCGAGCTTGACCCGACCTCTTAATTGTGCAGGTAAAAAATACTTACCCAATCCCGCTAAACATTGGGCTAGACGGGTCGAACCTAATGGGCGAGAGAGCCCGTGAACAACTATAGACAATCGACTAGGATCAATTTGGATTTCGATTTCAGTTTAATTAATTACGATCAGGATTTCGAGTCGGGTTAGCTTTATCAGCCAGGTCTAGTTAACAAGTTATATATTTATCCCCCCTTCCCCTTGGTGTCATCCTCAAACAAAAATGGTCAAAAAAGTGTCATCCTCAGTACTCCGTAAAATCACTCGAACCCTAAACTCCACCCACCCCTTAACCCGACCACCGCCACCGCAACCACCACCTCCCACCACCGTCACAACCACCGCAACAACCACCGAACCAACCATTCCCGAACCCGACCCAATACCTCCAATCCAACCCCTCACAACCGCCGCCAAAACCCTACTCAAAACGCTCCTCCCACCCCCACACACCGCACCAACCACCGCCGCGACCGACCGCGCGGTTCGCGCACTCTGCGCGTCAAATCTCCCATACGACGCCGTTTCACTCCTCAACCACCTCCATAAAACCCACTCCTTATCCCCTGACCGTTACACTTACAACTACCTTATCAAACACTTTTGCCACCTCCACCGCTCTTCCACCTCATTCGGTTCCGTATACGACGTCGTTTCTCAATTCGAATCCATTCTCGGATTCTCTCCTGATCTCGTCACATACACTATCTTAATCGACAATGTCTGTAATTCCAAGAATTTACGCGAGGCGACCCGGTTATTGTATGAATTAATAAAAGCCGGGTTTAAACCGGATGCTTACGTGTACAATGTGATTATGAAAGGGTATTGTGGTCTTAGTCATGGTAATGAAGTATTGCGAGTTTTTAGGGATATGAAAGAACACGGTGTAGAACCCGATGTTGTTACTTTCAATACACTTGTTTTTGGGTTGTGTAAGTCGGGTATGGTTAAGGACGCGGTTAAGTATTTGAATGTGATGGAAAATTACGGGTTTAGTCCTGATGTTGTTGCTTATACGGCGATAATGAATGGGTTTTGTAGGCAAGGGGATGTGTTGAGCGCGGTTAGAATGTTAGGAGAGATGGAGAGGAAAGGTTGTAAGCCGAATGAGTGTAGTTATAATACTTTGGTTTTTGGGTTTTGTAAAGGGAGGTTGGTTGATAGAGGGATGGAGTTTTATAGGGTGATTAGGGAGAATGGGATGAAATTGGAGTCGGGGAGTTATGCGACATTGCTTAGGGGGTTGTGTAGGGAAGGGAGAGTGTTTGAGGCTTACGAGGTTTTTGATTATGCGGTTGAGAGTAAGAGTGTTAGTGATTTTAGCGCGTATACTACTTTGGAGACGACTCTTAAGTGGTTGAAGAAAGCTAGGGAACAGGGGCTTGCTATTTGAAATTGTAAGCCTGCTGTTCTATTTTTTGTTGTTTCGGTTTTTGTGTTTAATGTGTACACTTTCGGAATGAGGTTATACGCAAAGGGGTATATTATTTATGTATGCGACATTGGTGTTTTTGTGTGTGGTATTGTTCTTATAGTTTTTGTTAAAGGATGTAGATAGATTAGTTGAATGATCAAGAACTAGAGCTTTTTCGAGTAATAATTAGGGTACAAATGTACAACCCCATCAGGTGATCATCGACCTTACCAGTTTGTCCGCTATTATGCTGCAAACTGATTTTAATAGTTTTGGATCGGTGGTAATACTTAGACAATTTGTTTTTTTCATGAGAATCGTTAAGTAAAAGACACGTGTTGGAGACGATACTAGACAATGACCACTTGATTCATCCTTTATATACGTTGAGTGGGAAGGGCCTGCTGATGGCAAGCCGGTACTCAGTGATGGGATCTTTGGTATAAGATTCCAACCAACCTCCTTTGACCCATTCTCTGTTATGATGCCTAGATATGAAGGCCAAAACTACATGAGTAAACCATGACACAAATAAATCTTTCATACTTGCTTGAAAGACATTACAAGTATGGGTCTTTAATGGTTGTTTCCAAGGTGGGGTAGTGTTAGAGGTTTAGAGGGAATGTTGTTTGTGATCTCAAGCTGTTACGCATTTTCCAAAACAACCAAGCATTAAGGGTGTGTTTGGATAGGAGAATTTGGAGGGAAAGAGAGGGATGAAAAATCCATTGTTTGGTTAGCAAAATGAAGGTGGAGGGATTTGGAAGGGAGGGATCTCAAGCCCCTATTTTTTTGGACGTAATTTCAATTTAGACAGCTCAGATAGTTTTAGTCCAACAGAACATGATGTAAGTCTAAAGTGGAGAGGAATTTATGCGACATTGATGATGTGTGTGGTTTTGTTGTTTCATGTTTTTGTTAAAGGAACTGGATTCGTTGAATGATAGGTGTGCAAACGTCATACAAACCATTATAGAGAAACAGAAAACCTCTATTAGGCAATGATGGACCACTATAGCTATAACCTAAAGGTGTTGAAGGCTTACACCCTCATCCCTTGCAACAGAAACTAGAACTTTTGGCATAATATGTAGGGTACAACTAAGTACGTCTCGAGGGACGATTGCGGCCCTTAAAGTTTTTCTTTTCAGAGATTGAAGATTTAGCACCTTGCAATCATTGGTAATATTTGTAAGATGATGTGTTTCCTTTTTGAATCATTATATAAGTGACATGTGTGGAGACTACACAAGGCTGTGAAGATTTGGTTCATCTTGTATAGGTTGAGTGGGAAGGCCCTGTTGTGTTGATGGCAAGCTGCTCCTTAGTGATAGGGATCTTTTATTTAAGACTCCGACTAACCTTCTTTGACCCATTCTCCGTTATGATGCCTAGATATGGAAACCGAACCTACATGAGTAAACTATGACACACATGAATCTTGTACACTAACTTGAAAGGCATTACAACAAGGGGTTTCCAATGAATTGTTTTGGGGACGGGGTAGTGTTAGAAGTTTAGGGTGGGAAATCTTTCTTACATCCTTTTCAAGGGAATTGTTTTGGTTCAAAATTAAGGTTTTATGTAGTTTGTGGCCTCAGCAGCAAAAGGGAAAGGTACTCCATATTTGATATGCTACTCTAGCTATAGCTATAAAATTAGTTGCCCAAAATAGGAAATTTGAATGATGGATTTTCCGTGTTGTGTTTTAGACATTAAGTCAAGATATGATGTATGCATTAGTCCCAGAAAAATCTAGAGTTGGCTGACACGAAAATTGTTGTTTAATACCAAATTTTCTTACACATCAGTTGCATGACTTGAGTGAGTTTCCGTAATGGCTAATTTAGGCCACATTGATGGTTTTGAGGAAATATGCTTCCCGCTTTCATTGTCTATGGATGATAATGAACCCTTAGTTTTGGTGAGTTGAACAATATAAGTGCGTATCCAAGTGTCAAACACGTCTATTTTCGTGAGAGGTTAAAGGTTTTTGGCTTACAGTATTGTGTTGTCCTAATGTGTAAGGATGGCAGACATGGCTTTCAGTTTTGTAGTGGTGATTTGAAAGATCAGGCATCATAATTTTTCAATGCAATTTTTGTTGGAATTTTCACTATGGGTTATCCATAACGTCTTTTATAGGTGTGTGTTTATATATCACTGTGGGTGTGTGCTTATATATTACTATAATGTAGTGTTTAATCCAAAAATTTTCAATGCAGTTATGATGCACGTCTACAGGTATGGCTGCATGCACGTGCGTTTCTTACCCGCAATATGCCTGAACCCTTAAGACACAGGTGTAGTATTGTTGTTGGTGTAGCGACATTTGGAGAGCGGTCTTTCACACCAGAGTTCAACCGTCTTGTTACATAATTGGTATAGCTCTCAGATTATTGGACTTGACTGTATTTGTCCATCTACTTGAGGAGAAACAAGCGTCTTCAATTTATTTTGGGAAAAAGACCTTTTACTCTGAAACTTGAAATTACAATTAGGAAATTAGTCTAGACATTAAATTGTGCAGACCTTATATTGGATGTTATATTTATTGATGCGCGGATAATGTAGTGACTAGTGATTATGCTTCATGTTTTTATACAGTAATAAATTAGCAATGGTTGATAGCAAATTCAAGTTGCAAACGAGAAAGATTTATGACATTAGTTGATTGCATCAAGTGGTGAGTTCTGTTAGAACTAAACTTGATCATTCACCTCCGCTGTAGTATCACCTTCCTCTTTTAACTGTATCAGGGAATGGTCGGACTTAAATAGTTTCACCTGAACAGTGAAATATCAATATTCCTGATGCAGATTCATACGCCTATCTGGGGAGGATTTTAAATTCTGCTCTTTTTCCCCCTTTCTGGAGAGTTTTCTGAAACCTCGTTCCGTTAAATTCTGCCCAACATTATTGCCAAATATCGTGTGAATCCTTATTATGATCAGGTCAGTTTTGTAAATTATCGTTTCTTCTGCTGGCGTAGAGGTGTCTCTCCATTCTTTTGTTTTTAACTTGGGACAAAATTGGCAGAGCAGTGAAATGGTGGGTCACGGAACTTGCCTTTCAGTAATAATACAGGGATCATGTCTGAATGCTTGAATGTTATACCTCTTCTGCTGTACTGCAGCTGTATCAGTCTGTATATGGAATTATGGATTAGTCTGGTATTTTCTCCTACAAATTAGGATAGCATTGCATTCAGTTTGTAAAAATGCAAATGCTTAATGCAATCCTGAGCTCGTTGAAGACGTTGATTTACCGTAACATCTTGCAGCTTCTCCTGCTAACGTGCAGATTAGAACTTTGGATCATCCCTGTGCTGCTTCTGTCATGGTTAAGCAATCTAGCATCTTATGTTCATGTGTGGGAAGTTATACTTCTGTTGCAGCAGAGCATCAAGTTTAACTTGTGCTCTCTGTCTTTGGAAATGACAAATGTACTGTCATTTCACATGGCATGTGGAAGGAGTCTTACCAACTCTCATTTCCTATCAAAACTCTAACCCGAGAGTTGTTTTAACTGTCTTAAATAAGAATGTGTATAAAAACTTCGGAATTTATGAATCCCAAGCGATAAATAACAATGTTCCAATTGTTTGGTGATTGATTCAAACCATAAATCTTCCAACTATTATTGATGTTTACGGTTTGATGATTTGATGATGAGAGAAATGGAGCCAAACTGGAATTAACTCAATCCCAAAAATCGTATTAGTAAAATAATTCGAGTCTTAGGACATCAAATTAGAATTTGTCCATATCGTAGTGTACCAAAGTGAAAATTTATCGAAAAAATTAGTTAGGAGTTAAATGGCACCTAATTGGAGAACCGCTGCGAAAATAAAATCTTAGCAAGCAAAGTACTGAAACTTTCTTGATCTATTTGACAAATTTTATGGTGGCGATGTCGTGTTACGAAGTTTTTTTTCACTATGTTCATCCATTATTCCTTGTTCGTTCCCTTTTATACCTTGTGCCTTTCACAAACGTAGCTCATCTGGTTCTTTTTTCACTATGTATTGTTTGTTACTTTGTTACCGAGTATTCCTTCAACTCTTCAAGTATTGTTTTGATTCATGATTCGAAGAAATCAACGAAATAAAAGTATAAATTTAAAACGTGATTTTATCGTAAAATCGTTCAACAACTTTTTAAAATATTTCCTTCATATAATCATATATATTCTATGAAACTACATGTAAAATGTTCACGTAGTCACTTGTAATCTTGTATATTTCTCCCACTTCTTATAGCTAAACCTATCAAACGAGTCAACCGGCTCTTCAATTTGTAAATATTCCAGTCGCGTTGCATCGGGTCATTCGGATTTGGGCCCTTTCTAGTCGTGTTATCATCGAATTATTTGGAAATAAGGGTCCGTATGCAGCGATAAACGTTCGGGTTGCATCGGATGGAGTCAACCCAGTCAAGTCAATTCGGGCACTCTTATCCAATGCGGGCCATATTTGAATCGGGTTATTTAGATCGGGACAGCTGTGCCGGGCCTACCAGTTATAGGCATATTATAGCAATGGACTAAATTCACATCTGTTTTGTGGCACAAATTGGTTTTCATCTTATTCTTAGTACAAAATGACTAAATTCATGCACATTGTTGAGATCAAATAACAGAAAGGAGACATAAAGTTGTAAAGACAATCTTGTCAGTACGGAAGTAATGATTGGTTTTGGATGCAATGTAAAAAAACAGACAAATTCAGGATTTTTTAATATGACAGTCTGTAGCAGAATGTAACCCAAATGACTAAAGTCTCTGAATTTTCAGGCATAAAATTAAACAAAAGATTTTGGGTTGGCAATATGTCGGATAATCTGTTGTTTATATTTAGTAAAGACCTTTAAGGACACCCATGTCCTCTTCACATGCTCACTTCACTATATATACACTCCATTTACTGATTATATTTTCATCAACAAACTACAAATTTGTTTATTTCCTTCCATTTCGTCGGAGAAAAAAAAACGGTGAAAAATGGCCGCGTCTTGCCATCCTACTAGGTCTGTAAGTTTTCCGTCTAGATCAAATGTTAATGTTATTAAAGTTGAGGAGACGTTAGCCAAGTTGAAATCCCATGAGTCAGGAGTTTCGACGTGTGGATCGTCTTTAGGGGTGTCGACAATTCAGGATGGGATTTCGAGTCTTGTAGAGTTGTATGGTCGAGTACAGGAGCTTATGTTGTTACCTTCCTCGTCTCAGTATGCGGAAAGGGGACTTGTGGAGAATGCTTTAGAATGCTCTGGGTGGTTAATTGACAGTTGCAGCAGGGTTAGAGACCTGATCTTGCGGCTTAAAGAGCAGGTTCGGGACTTGCAGTCTGCACTGCGTAGGAAAGGCCACTTGAGCGTTGAAAGCGAGATTAAAGCGTACATGTGCTTGAGAAAAAAGTTAGCCAGGGATGTAGCAAGGTGGGTTAAAGAGGTAAAGCAAGAAGAAGTACGACTTGGAATGCCGAATCTTGATCCTTTTTTAGCTTTGTTAAGAGAAGTATATGCAGTGACAATCAGCGTCTTTAAATCCGTCTTCATGTACTTGTCTGTTCCTAACAAAGCAAGTGGATGGTCAGTGATATCACGACTAGTCGTAAAAAGAGCCAAGTCGTCTGAGCTTGAAGAGTCGTGTAATGAAGTTGCCAGCGTTGATGCAGCGCTTCATGGCGTACATGATGTGCTGGTGGTACGAGAAAGAATAGAAGCGGTCGATGCTAGCATCGTAATACTTGAAGGGGAACTAGAGTGTGTATCTAGATGTCTAGTTCAAAATAGAGTCTCACTGTTAAACATTCTAACTCCCTGAATCATTCTTTTGTAGAATCATCATTTTTTTTGTTTTATAATTTGTAAATTCTTAGTTTTTAGTTCATGAAGATAAGGAATGTCATATTCTGGTTTCCAAACTCACAATTCCTCTGTATTGTCCCTCTCACAGGATCATTTTGTTGTTACAGTCTCTGAGTCTCTGAATCGAACTTCAAATGAATCATTTGTGCAGTGCATGCCATCGATCACAACTTCCGACTCCAGAAAATTGGTCGAATTAGCATAGGATAATCGTGTGATGTATGCTGACCAAGTACAACCAATGTTAGAGTCCCATTCAGTAGTTCACTTAAGTAGTTACACCAACGTCGAAGAATCATCGGTTTTTAGATACTTGAATAATGTGATATAATCGAAGAAAACTAAAGATAAGCGCGCTCTAACTTATATTGACTTTCACCCGAAGAGCCTGAGTACTAGGTAAAATCCTAACACGAAATAATGCTTCGTCTCAGCATAATCCATAAAGATAATCAAACGTCACATAAGTGAATTCAATTCAGCATCAGTGTAGCCACAATATTTGTTCAATTGCTTAAGGCGATATGCCGTAAAACTGGGGCTATCGGACTCCTTGATACCCTACAGAAAATCAAAGAATAGTAGTCAGAATAACAAATAGACACAGAAAATCAGTCTGTTTATGTCTTCATCACTTGATATAGACATGTTATCGTATTGCTTTGTAACAGGCGTCTGTTTATGTCTTCTACAAAGTTTAGATTAGTATTTTCGTTTCCATGTTAACTCTTTTCTCTTTTTTTTTCAAAGAAACGCACTATGTCACATGTAAGAATCGAATTTTCAACCTCACGATTGAAGTTAAAGTGTTCTTAGACTATGTTTATCCTCGGACTTGATATGAGTCTTAACAACAGTAAAATATTATTATTTTATCATTAAATCTCGATTCAGACTTTCGTATTTCTACAACTTTATCCCTCAGACTCAACTCATATACTCTATTATCTTCAACAACAATATTTTAAGTCCACTTTTTACACACATAATACTATTCATGAGTCTTAACATGGGTCTTGGAAATCCAAGACTCAATCTTAGACCCACAAAAAAATCATCCACTTTATTGCTAGTATGAGCTTGATACTCTAAAAGTCTGAGCTTCATACCCGCTTCATACCCATGCTCAGACCGTGGTTAAACTTAGTCTTACCACTTGAGCTAACTCACTTGTTCTTATGAACTCTTACTCTTACGAGTTACGACGACTTCGTTCCATCTACTCTAACTCAGCTACCTCCTTCTAGCAATTAGTGACCACATTGAGCTAACATTAAGACTTAACAGTTGTCTAAATTATCACTTAATTCACTTACCAAATTAATTAGGTTAGGTAACTGTTTACGAATCATTAGGTATAGATATTTTGTATAGGCCAAACATTTAAGAGTTAATAATTAGCCACTTGCAATTTTAACGTAACACAAATTCTCATTTTAGACGGATATTATCCGTCTTAAGCTTAAGACCGTTCAAATACATACCAAATCACCTCATTTGTTACCTAGAAAATACAAATAGGTTTATCTTTATTACCACCATGTGTTAGTATTTGACCCGTTTTAAGTTTAAGACAGATAGTGTTCATCTTAAACAAGACTTACAACAATTAACGTTAACATGGCATTTATTTTTTTCAATACAACTTGGAAGCGAAAATAAACACAAATTTTCATTGAAGACGGGCACTATCTATCACAAGCTGAAGACGGACACTGTCCATCACAAGGTGAAGACGGATAGTGTCCGTATTCAGGGAAACGAGCCGAAAAACAAATGCGAGTAGTGACAAAACAGAGATATTTGTTGTATTGATTTATGATTCAGTGTTTTGCAAGGGACTACGTACGTATGAATCGTATCAAGAATTGTACGGTCACAAGCAAGACTGCAATAATCTTTAATTTTGCGACAATTAATTAGAATGAATTGAAGCACATGTGATGGAAAAAGAGACAAGGGGACCATGAGAACATGATTATGTTGTTAATCAAATCTTACCTAATTTTCTTTACATTATTTTAGGCCTATTTTTATTGTCTATAAGAAACGTTAACCTAATTGGTGTTTACAAATCACTTGTTTCTCATTAATATTACATTTATTTAATGGTGGTTTGTGAGGGTAGAAAGAGAGGAGCCCACTTGCTTTCGAGCGCAACTAGACCTTCTAAAGCTGACCAGAAAGGTGTGACTCGAACTTGACTTGATAGACCTGAAGGACCTGAGCAGCAGTGACTCGATGGAACTTTGGAAGTGACCCAAAATGATCCGATAGCCACAAAATGACCCGAAATTACTTGGTTTAGGCAAAATCATGACCCATAATGACCTAAAGCAGCCAAGAACGATCCAACCCGATAAAGTGTTGACCCAAACATCACAAGACCCGAACCCGACCATTTGTCAGGTCTATGCACTACTACTAGAATCGAAGCTAAAGAACTAGATGGACAAGGTGGACGCAATGCTGGTGCTGGACACAAACACACATGGGGTACATATTATGGTGGACTGATGGTGGTTGCCATGGTCAATACCCATCAAACGACAAAGATGAGTATATATAGATACATAATGCGAAGCCCAAAAGAGGGCTCCCTGGTACTGAATATTTCATAGCATAGCCTTATAAACCTTGAGAGGTCAGAATTAGAGGATCAAACTTGAGACATTGCATTAACATGACATGATCACATTACAGGGACAAGCTCACCATATCTACATAAGGATCTGAATACTGTGTGTGTATATATATATAAGACGGAATATTAATAAATACTCTATATACATATCGACAAGAAGACCAGGACAGCGGTATAATCTATGTGAGTCCCTGATGAATGGTGCGCAAGTGAGAGTAACAGTCCTCACTGCTGAGAAAATGCTCCAAACATACCCAACAGAGATGCCTCCCGCACCTGCACTCGACATGGTTGCATCCCTCCTGTTTCTCTATTGTAAACCCACAGCCGGGGCATTTTTTCACAAATTCATCCTTCCCTTTCGTCCATTCCTTCAAGGATGCATCTGGATCTTCCTTGTACTCTTTGTATTTGTCACATGATAAATTAGGGTGGTGCTCTAGGTGACACTTTGTACAAGTTTCTGCATAACACGCCCCACATAAGAAGGGCTCTGCAGGCTTATCAGCGTCTGCCACCTTATAAACAGAAGGACAATCCGGTGAAGGGCAGAATCTGTAAGCCCTACAACTTGATGAAACAAAGGCCGCCACGGATGCTTCAAACAGTTCATCCAGCTGTTTACTAGACAGCAACTCCTTGAAGTCTGCAAGCAAAATAGGAAGCTTGCAGCCTTCATGAAGACAGTTTATTGGGAAACTGTCTTTGTTTCGTATCGCAGATTCACATTGCTCCACTAAGCATGATTTGCAGAAAACATGAGAGCAGCTTTCTAGCTGATACGCATCTTCCACTTTACAGAAGCATATTGGGCACATCTCTGCACCATTATTATTATTGTTAGCTGCACGACATTGTCCGCTTGCTTGAGCAATCTCATTTAGTATCTCTTCAACCTTCTGCTTTGCCTCTTCACTACCACTCGTGCAAATGACATGACGGCGTGTGTCTAGAGTAAATTTCACGCTTGGTACCCTGTCTTTCAAACCATGGAGGTCATGCCCAAATCTCCTTACAACTTCTCTCATCAGGTCATAGGGCAAACCAACACCACGGAGATGGATCTCCTGCCGCTTCTCTTCATGGAGGTTAACAAGAGACCGAATACACCTTTCCTCTGCCAATAGTGCTTTCTCAGATGGCCCAAATAATCTCAAATTTAGTCTCTGCCGATCAAAAAACACTGACACTTCCATCTCTTGCTCAACTGCCCTCATCAGTGCACTGCCATCTCTAGAAAACAGAACTTGTAATACATCTGGAGTTAGACTGGCATGAGATATAGTCCTCCCTTTCATCAGCTCTTCCAGAGATTTTCTAAACTCAGCAACAGTTTTTGTCGCTGTAGCTGATATCTTTACCCAAACAGATCCATTGGTATTTTTGTTGATAATACACTTTGCCCCTAAAAACAGAACTTTAATCAATGAGCTTTGATTGCAAAGCATGTGGCAAGAAATTAGCAAACAACTGCCAATGGCCTAAAAGAGAGGAAGTTTTAAATTGAACGAAGAAAATTTGTGGCAATTGGAAGATCAGATATGTAGACTCCAGCATGAAAAATACATGGACGATTTGGAAAGGATTGAATTATAAAACAAAACAAAAGTAGGAAGAAACACAAGACAGATTTTGAATACAAGGCATCACGCCAGCAGCAAAGTTTTTGCAAGCACTTGTTTTATCTAAATTTGATCACACATTCAGACTACAAGACCTAGACAAAAAACCGACAGTCAACTTGAGGTGCATCATAATCATTCATCACATCCAGCCGTGTGGCGCACTTCAACAGCCTAGCCTACTCAAGACGATACTCATCAAAGCTTCAGTTTCTTTTTCTCATTACTGTTTCCCCTACCACCACCACCACCACATTTTATTTATCTACACGGGAATTCAAAGAATGGAGTGCTGGGCGGATGGGGTTTCAAAGGGAAGAAGGGCATATCTGGTGGGGGGAGTTGGTGGCTGGGGTCAAGGTGGCCTTCTGGTTTGTGAAGAGGTGGGTAGGGCTCATGAGGGGTTGTGATGTGGAAGCTTTGGAGTGGGGGAGTGGTGCTTCAAGTGAGTTAGGATGATTGCTAGCTCATGTAGGCTTGTAGGGTGGGGTGGTGATGAGTTTTGTGTGGTGGCTATGGTGGATGGGCCAATTTTTTGGTGGATGTAGTACTTGCGGAGACTGGAGATATGTAGGGTGAGACTGTGAGAAATCCAGAAGGTGTGGGACACAGAAGAGGGTGAGGGTAAAGTAGTCATTTAATGAATTCTTGAAATCTTTCTCTAAAAAAGTTCGAACTTTACAAAGAATAAGAGGGAGAAGAACATGTAAGCAACTATTGGCTATTTAATTAAAGCTTGGAAGTTAAAACACCGAGTCAGCAACATAAGCAATTCACGAAAACGATGACCACTACTATCAATATTAACACAAAAGAAATATATCAGTTAAGGGGAGTAAATCAAAAGCATGGGCAACTTATAGAAAAAATCAACAGAACTACCCACTTTCTAGTGCCTCCAAAGAGGCGACTGCTCCAAGTGAGGTAATGGGGAGTCGGATGTACACAAAAGTTGTAAAGAAGATAACTATTTGCAACTTCATGAGATAAGCACATAGGAAATAAATTTCCTACTCTGTGTATCCCAAAGCCATAAAACCAGTGATATTTGGCTACGCCAAACATGAACAGGACGAGGGGTAGAGGGGTCAAGTACGAAATCAGATATTAGAACATGAAGATCATGAATTGGTAAAGCTAGCACTTACCATTTTGACGGTTGAATCTGGTAACCATTGAATCAAGCTCACTTTTGATCACAGAGTAGACAAATGAAGGACATGACACTGATGTATGAAATAACCGCTGGCATTGTATTTTCTGCCAGGGTTGAAAACCAGGTAAAGTTGTTCCTTCAATTTGTTCCAGTGCCTTTGCTGCCTCAAAATAAAGCCTTCCATCAAATGTGACTAAAGCTTTCATAAAAGCGTGCTTAGGATCAGGTGGGAAGACACGGACTCTGCAAAAATTTATCTGAGGGCCTCCTTTTGGCATAAAGGCAGATATTTCTCTAAACAAAACCTCTTCGCAAGCATGACAAGGAGGATTATCGACAGCATCTTCTCTGACCAAAAAGAAATCCAGGATTGTACGATTTGTAGCACTCCTCAATGCTTGCAGAATTTCAGATTCAGAAGCTAGCCGATCAATTCCAGTTATCACAACGGAATCTGGAGACTTTTTGCCAGCTTCACAGCGAATGTACCTTTTGCCAATCAGTAGATTAGAAAGGTCTCTGATTAGGAACCCAACATCATGAATGTCGCATTTAACAATCCCAAATCCTTTACTGAGCCTACGTGGCCAAAACAGTTTTGCCCTGACAACAGGAACTGAAAATGCCCGATTCATCCCAAAGGTAGCCCTTGAAAGATTAAATCTAATCTTAAGACCATTAAACTCAATATCATTCAACTCTGTTGCCTTAATAGCAGCACCTGGTGTCAGAAATGTTATACTACCCCATTTCTCTGGGTCTTCATTCTCCGGACTGTGAGCTGCAGATTTGTGAATGTGAACAGAACATATCTCTGAGGTATGACGTTCGATGTGTAATAAAAGTTCCTTATCATCAAGTGCACTTTTGTTGGGATGAAATACATCGACAGTCAGGCATCTCTTGTCTAGCTCCAAATGTTTTATTTCAGCTCCAGATCCAAATAATGCTACGGGCGGCAGTGCACTAGGACTGCCATGATACAAACATCTCTCCATGCATTCATTCAACAGCCACCTTTTTTCACAATCCAGAGCATCCTTGACGTATCTCAAAACCTTTTCAGCATCATATGCACAGGAGAATACTTGGATTGTATTATTGTCAACATCAACGTCTATTCTGATTCTGTCATCCCTACAGTTTTCCCTGATTCTTGACACTAGACAGAGCAGAGCACTATTTGACCTCCCACAGAACTTCTTAAGAATAGTCTTCCCAAAACCAGATAACTTAGTTGATTGTAGCTTTTGCTTTTCGATTATACAGGGGTCAAACAGTGGAGGCGGAGTAAGTGTAGACAAGCACTCTCGGTCAACCGCAGTCACACATGTCAGATATTGACAAGATGCATCCAAAACTTCACTAAAGACAACCCACTCAGCCTTATTACTAAACATTAGCAGAGAACAAGAAGGATGAAGTTGGACATGTTTTCCAGTCAATGCAACCATATATCCAAGCCCATCGCAGCCAGAGAACATTGCGACATTTTCAGCAAGAGAAGTAAGAATGGCCTTTTTTAGATTCTTGTGATGCACTGTTGCTACGTTAGGTTTCCAATTCCAGTAGCTAGGTACAACCATCTGGAGTTCATTTTTCAGGCAGTTCTCCAATTCCAAAACTGTATCATAGCACCTGCGCATTGATTTGGCATTGATACTATTGTCCAAACACCATTTACTCCTCCTGTCTGGAAGCTCACTCTCCCATGCTTGGTAAACAGAGAGAAGAGTAAATAGATCACCATCAGCATGACAGAAAGGCACCTTGAGACAATCTGACTTCAGCTTATCTGATTGATTACCAATCCGACAAAATATACTACCAGAATTCGGCATAACAGCAGCAAGAACAAGACCTTCTCTCCACAGGTTCTCACTGAAGCAGCTAAGTATCAATTTACCCACACGAGGCTCAATGCCCAGTTTCACTAGACACCACCCATGCTCAGTCAACTCAAGGGCACCATTTTTCAAAGTGACAGCTCCTAACTGTAGAAGATTCTGGATGGCCTTATCAATTGCACCAGAATTGGGGTTGTCAATAAAATCAAACTCCCTTACATTTTTTACACCCAATGCAACAATTTTTAAGACAGCAATACCAAGATGAACTCTACAGATCTCAGGTTCCTGGTGAGCAGCCATCAATTCAAAATCATTTTGCGAATACAGCCGATAACAGTAACCTGGTTCAGTTCTCCCAGCACGGCCAGCTCGTTGATTAGCAGAACTCTTGCTGACCCAGCAGGCTCTCAAAACATTCATCCCAGAAGCAGGCTCAAATCTACTTTCTTTCATCATGCCAGAATCAACGACAAATTTAACACCAGGGATTGTCAAGGATGTTTCGGCTACATTAGTTGCAAATATGATTTTTCTTTTTCCAGGGTAATTTTGGAAGACACGCACTTGTTCGTCGTATGAAAGTTTACCATGCAAAGCCAAAGGCACGGCATTGGGTGCTTTAAAATTTGCACAAGCCCGTTCAACTTCTATTGGAGAAGTCAAAAATGCCAGAACTGTCCCTTCTTGCTCTGTTTTATGTATCTCAGTAACAAAGTTCACAATGCGAGACACGTAAGGGCCTATGATTTCACCAGATGTCTTCACAGACTGAGACATTCCTTCAAAGCACGGCAAATATTTCACATCTACTGGAAATTTTCTGCCAGCCACAAAAAAATATTCACAGCCAAAGAAGTATTCTGAAAGTTTCTTGGCATCAGCTGTCGCAGACATGATGATAAGCCTCAGGTCAGGCCTGTAAGGAAGCAACCTCTTAAGCATTGCTAAAAGGAGATCAGTATGTAGACTTCTTTCATGAGCTTCATCCACAAGAATGCAGGAAATCCCGTTAAGATTTTCGTCATTCATACAATGTTGCAGCAAACAGTGATCCGTCATATATATTATATTGCTCTTGAACTGCCTAGCAGATGAATAATATGGGAGACAGCTGATATAGTCATCTTCATAACACCCATGGCTTTCCTCTCGCACTCTGTGGTTTAGTGAAATAGCCGCTATCTTTCTTGGCTGAGTGCATACAATAGAACCATCACCAATTACACCTGAATCAGCAAGAAACTGCACTATCTGAGTGCTCTTTCCTGATCCAGTCTCTCCAACCAATACCATAATCTGCACAGTAAAAATTACATAATTAAACTCAAACTTATGAAACACGACCAAATGTTTACACTGGGAAGAAGATATCCCAAAGAATTAACTATCAATAACTTTAACTGAGACACAAATGAGTGTACAAACAGCAAAAGCATAATGCTAGAAAAGGAAAGACTATATTTGCAGTGCCTAGGTTGTTCTAATGTCAAACAATGTAGCGTAGTTGGCTAATAGCAGCTTACTCCTGATGCATGTATTTTTTTACTTAACTCTACCCCTATTTATTATCCTCCAGCCAGTAACATATTTGTTACATCATTAAAAAATTTCATCTTGGCAATGGCTCGAGTTAACTTTATTGTCTGTTTTGGACATTCCTACAGTCCTACTGTCTAAATACTAAGTTTCTAACCTCCTTATCTTCAATTATTATTCTTTTTCGAAGAAAAGATCATAACAGAAATATAGAGACACCAAGGAGATTCTTTAATATAAGAACCAAGATTTTTGATTTTTAAATCAGTCTTCAAATAGAAGGGGGAAGCACAGTTACAATTGCTAATAGGTTTAGAACAGATGAAACCCAAAAAAGATAGGAAGGGTTGGAACAGGCTGATTCAGTATTGACGGGTTCAACCACATTTGTTTTTCCGCGGGCTCCGTCAACTGCTTGTTGTATTTGCTCACTAGATTTTTTTTAACTCCATTTTTTCCACTTTTAAGCAAACAACTGTAACTCATTAGACCTCAGCCTTGCCGAAAATTAGTGTAAAAGAAAACTTACTCTGTCCCTTAATTGTCTTTTTTGGATAGAGACCAACTTGTGTCAATGTGTCATCAACTGCTTGTGGTGATTGCTTTAGTTTTACAGGAAAAGAAGTGTATAAAAAAGTAAACAATGAATTTAAGAGGCTGGAGTTCAGAGAATAGAAGGCACAGTTATGTCATAGATGGCACTTCTGTAAATAATGCATGTGTATATTAGGACAATTTTGTGGGGAAAAGAAAAGACCGGGACAAAAAATAAAAAGATAAAATAGGGATCAAGAGAGTAGTTTGAATAATAGATATATCCCACGTCCCCCGCTAAAATAGCGGTCAGATAGCCTATCCCCAAAAGGCATAAATTCATTTATGTTCCAAAAACCAAATCATGTTGCATTCTTGAAATTCTTGAGCAAAAAGCCAAAAAGAAAGCCATATCTCATATGAGATTCAGGAGATATTTGGTTCCCTCAAGCGGCAGACGAATGTTGTTTAACACATCTGCATAAATCCTAAAAGCATATTAATAGTCAATGTTTTCCGATCATCTAAAAAGAGACTGCAGGCTAATAGTTAAAGGGATATTAGGAACCAAAATCACAAATAGCAAGAAATTCAGCATGGTTTTAAGATTTTAACCCGTATACAGGACCTATCAGTTAAACAACTGGACAAATTTGATTTTTAAGAAAGTTCTCATCCATAGTCAAATCACAAATATATGTCATCTAAAGTGTTCCCAAAACATGTAAGCTTCTCCATATTGAAAATTAGGATGCTCTTCCCAGATGGAGAATTTCTCCAGCAATAGAAATTTCGGCATAAAAAAGATCAACCTTGCATCACAAGAAAGATTTTCAGATCTTTTTGAAAGAAACATACGTGGTCAAAAGCAAGGTGGACAATGACCTAACTATTAACTTCAAGACAAACCCTATATAGCAACATAGCCTACATCTCAAGAAAGAAATTTCTAAATAAAGACACTAAACCTCTTACCACCAAAAGCCATTGCAGATCTTATCGCCCAATCCAATAAGATCCAAAAAACAACAATGTAGTTAATAGTAATGGAATTACAAATCAAAGCATTTTATTGTAACTACTTCCTTCTTATATCACAAAGTCTGGACCGTGTCAAGCAAACTATCAAAAACGGAACTTCTAGTTAAATCTCATGATTATTCATCCTAAGAAAATGAGACAGAATGAAAGGGAAACAAAGACAGTTTGATTGAGATAAGAAACGAAAAAGGTAAAAGAGCATCCAACAATCAAAGCCGAAAAGTTCACTTTTTTTCACGCAAAATAAACTCATGGAGTGTTAAGCGTATTGAACAGAGAAAAAGAAAATTAAAGGTGGCATTTCACAAAAAATTACTCACTCCATCCCAAAAATATCTAATTTGACTTTAGAGAATCTCCAAGACACCGCTTTCACTCGATTCCCTATTTCTATACTACGGCTACTTTTTCCGTTAAAGAAACATTTTTTGCACAATACTATTTTATGATGAATGTAATTTTTTTATTGTCAAGTTATAATAGTTTTTCAATTTCTCTCAATTTTTCACTTATTCAAGGGGGATATTTTTACAATTCAAACCAGGAAGATTATTATGGGATATAAAAGTAAGTAGTTTGATAAATAAGATATTTGAAAGGTGCGTGACCATTGATCCTTGTGCATTTTTACCACACCATCATCATCATTACTGCAATGCCTCAACGGCTACCGCAAATTGGAGTAAAGGGAAATTGGAGTAAAGGGGAATGTACAAAGTCTTACCCTAGTGTTAGCAACACAAAGAGCTTGTTAAATGAGCCAATATGAAAATTGTGTAGGCAATCAAATCTATAGATCCTTGTTTCACAATAAAAAGAAGTGAAGCCAGTTGCCTTATTTGTACCACATAAGCCACAATTTATTTTCCTACTAGCGTTGGGCGAAGTGTGAGCATAATATCTTCAATTAGCCAACCTATTGGACAACTTATAGTACCAACAAAAACGTCACCCTCAAGCTCCCATATACGGTAGATTCAGTGAGGCAGATGTACAACATATAGCAATCTTGATAATGGTATGTGTCAATGTACCATATTAACCACAAATCAATTGCACCACTATGGCACTAGCAATAGGCTGACATAATTCTTTCCCTAATCCACCCTATTGACCTACTATATTACGCGCCAACGTATTCGTCAAATCATGAACTGAAAAACAATCACATATCTTTTAGAAATATGGTATGAATCATTTCTACTTTTGCCAATTAGAATATCGTAAGTACGCATTCCCGGCTCATCCAAGTCCATTGTTTCAACCTTATCCATAAAAGATTTCCAGCCTAACTCTTGTCACTCTTCAATCATCTTAGTCACTCATGTTCTTCCAATCCATATCCTAAATTTGCCTCTAATGATACAAAATACCTTAGGTATATACTCCCTCTGTCCCGGCCCCGGTCAATTGTTGTCCTTTGCTTTTTGGACACTATTCATAAAGGGAGAGAATCCTTAAAATATTTTCCAATGCACAACACAAAATATAGTCACGTGATATCTTGTTTGATTCGTCTTAATGAGCACGTTAAGAATATCAAAATTTATAATTTTTACACTTATGTAGTAAAAGATATTTTCGAAATGAAATGTGCATTAGCAAACGTGTATAAGGCAAAGGACAACAATTGACTGACTGGGACAGAGGGAGTACCTCATCCAAGTCAATCTGAGTGTATAGTCCTTTGAAATCTGTAGCTTAAAAAAATTTCAGAGAAAGTAAACAAAATGGATATGTCGACGCTTTTGTAACCCAGACAGCCAAACCCCTTCTACCGTAACCACGGAATGAAGGAACTCTCACTCTCACTCACACAATAACACAGCCATACATTAACTTACTTAAAAAGTAGATATGGTTTAGTTCACCGCCTAGAAAATCAGGAGAAAAGGCTTTACATTAGTCCATTTGATGCACACTTAAACCTTTGATATATTTATTTATTAAGAATCATATCAACACAGTACAAATGATAATCGATAGTTTAAATAAATATTTGAAATAGTCTATTTTGATCAAAGCTCGGCGATAACAATCCAATTTACTAGCATCAGTTCAACCATTCTGGAAACAACAAAAAATTAATGTAACACGGAATTTTGACTGAAGCAACAAATCTAGCATTTTCAATATTTGTTACACAAAGAAAAATCAAATCCCTCTAAACCCAAGTCTTCTTTCTCCTTCATATATTTGAATGCACACTAAAGTAAATAAATTAATCCGACTTTGTGACAATCAAATACTTCAAGTTCCCACACCCTTTCTATTTCAACTTTTGTAGTTCATCCGTCCCCTCCCAGCTCCCTCCTCCCCTCTAGCAGCCTCTCCTTTCTTTGTATATTCTCTCGTCCAAGTGCTTCTTGCACGCAAACTCACGAGGAGCACCATTCTAATTTTTTTAATTGATACCAAAATCATATGCATTTACTCCATTTTTTAGGGTTAGTGACCTAACTACGTTCCAATACTTCCTAATTCTCCAATTTACAAATTAAATCGTGTAATACGACATAGTTCCAGATCAAGATAATTAACAACCTACATTTACCGACCAGCTGCCTAAAATTATAGCCAGTACAAATATGATCGAACTACATTACAAAATTCACGAAAAACGACTAGAATAGGTAAATTACGACTAAAAAAGGTAGCAAGTATATACCTGCTGATGCTGTACAAGTCTGAGAAGTTCACGACGTTTGACATAGATAGGCAAACCATCCTCAAGTCGACGACACTCCCTAATAATCAAACTATAAATCCTAACCCAATCCAACTCCGGCTTAAACTGAAACGCAGGAGGCGGATCCTCAAACTTCAATTTAAGCTCACGACCGTTAACATAACAATCTATACACTCCATAGCACCCTCAAACTCCTCAATCCTCTTCAAAATCACCCTCTTGTCCCCTATCAACCTCATTCGCCTATAATCAAGCTCCGTAAACACATGCAAACGTTGTTGCCTCTTCATAACCTCGTTAATCTGCTTAATCTCATCATCCAATCCCTGTTTCCTAACCTCACACTTGCGCATCGCCTCACAACAACGCGACGCCTGAATAAACCGAGAAAAAACCGGTCTAAGCCGGGAATTAAGCTCGTCCACGTCAGACGGAACATAAACATTAGGTTTTAAAACCGGAGTAAAATTATGCGAACCAGACAAACGCGTCTCCCAAATTGAAACGACAGCGCGTAGTGCAGACGTCCATTGAGTGAAAAACAACCGAGCCTCCTCCGAACCGTAATTCGGAACGAAATATAAGTCAGGGGGAGTGACACAGCATTGTTTAATTAATAATTCGACAGTATTTCGACGCGATAACCCGTGTTCGGGCCCGGTACCGTTTCCGACTCCTCGGTAGAGTAGGATTTTGAAATTGGCGGGTTGGTTCGGGTCAGGGAGTTCGGGTACGGGTGGCGGGTCGGGTGGTCGTTGTGGCGGGCGGTAAGGGGGGCGCGGGTTATAGTAACGGTTGATGTACGGACGACGGTCACGGTAATCGTACATGACTGCAAAACCCTACAAAACAGTAAATAAAGAGTAAAAGTAAGAGTAACATAGTGCAATTATACAGTAAAAAATGAAAAGAAGAAGGAGAAGGAGAAAGAGAGGAGAAAATTGTGGCTTACCTAATACGAGTGAGTAATTGAGTGTTGAATTGTTGAATTGTTGAATTGTTGAATTGTTGAATTGTTTTGGGTTTGTGAATTACTAGCGACTAAAATCAATGATTTGTAGGGGGGAGGGGGAAGCTTAATACGAAATATAATAGGAAAGGTAATTTGGGTTGATTTTTTGGGTATGTTTGGTAATGAATTGTTGTAATGATTATTAGGGGTTTTTGAAATTAAATCTTGCGAAGAAGTTAGAATGGGTGGAATTCGAGAGGTATCGGGATCGGGATGATAAGATATTGTTCGATTTATGAAATGAGTTGGAAAATGAAAGGTTGGAACGTCGAATTAGGATTATTAAATATTAACAAAAAGTTAAGAATGGGTGGAATTGGAAAAGTATTGGGATGATAAAATATTGTTCGATTTATGAAATGAGTTGGAAACTGAAAGGTTGGGACGTTGAATTAGAAATATTATTATTATTATTATTATTAACAAGAAGTTATGAGTGAGTGGAAATGGAAAACTATTTGGATGATAAGATATTGTTTGATTTATGAAATGAGTTGGAAATGAAATGTTAAGACGTTGAGTTGGGAATATTGTTATTATATATTTCTTTCTGTTTGTATAAAAGAGAGAATAAGGAGCTATTTTTGCTATTTTTCATCAAGTGGATGATTATGCCCTTCATTATAAATGTCATTCCCATTGCCCAATAAGTGGATTGTACATCCGATGTACTACAACATATAGCGAAGTTTTCGAGCTTTGTAAAAAAGTTTTTGAGTTTCTTATTAAAAACTTATGAGCTTTACTATCAAGTTTTTGAGTTAGTTCATTTGAACATTAAACTCAAAAAAATTACAATATAACTCAAAAACATCATATATAACATTTAAAATGTAACTTAGAAGCTTTAAAATGCTCAGAAAAAATACACATATACTCAAATTCAAATTAGGTATGAGGTAGTACATCCGATGTATAATTCTTTTTCTCCCCATCGCCCTTGTCCTCCGTATTTTGTTTATAACATGACACGTAAGTATACAAATCTAGCATATCTTCCTATATTGTGATGATAAATGTTGAATGATTAAAATGTTCTTAAATAAAGAGGATTACCCAAAAAAATCATTAGCAACTTTGTACTCCTTCCGATCCACACCAATGGTAACATGGTGGAAAATGGAGTATTTAAGAAAAGGTATAAAAATGAGGGGTAAAAAGGGAAAAAGTAGGTGGGTCATGTAATTGTGGGTTTAATTATGAGGTTGATAGGTGGACCATGTAATGGCATTTTGTGTAAATATTAAATGGTAACAAGGATAACATAGTAATGTTGTGGGCCAAATAAGGTATGTTACCATTGGTGTGGATCGTCCGTTTATGGTAAGTGTTACCATTGGTCTGGATCGGAGGGAATATTAAATAGGAGTTAAATTTCGACTTTGTCCTTAAGAATATATGTCAATAACTCAAGATGATGTCAATCAATTGACAATTGGTAAGAACCCTAAAGAGGAAGTATTGTGTAACTATGGCATGAACCATTTTGTCCTTTTTTTTTCTACGGATGACCTATTCTTTAATAATTAGTGTGCTAGATTCGTTATCAATTCTCAACATTTTCGGAGTAATTTACACCAAAAATAGTATTTCAATTTTACATTGACCCATTTAATTTTTATTTTCTTAAAATATTGTATGAGCTGGTTTACAATAATTTTCAATAAAACTCCACTTGAGTGCAAAAGAAATGTGACCATTTTAATAATATTGTATCTGTTGGACCAATTTGATAGTTTTGATAATGACATGTGTTTACGTAATAATATGTTTTACTCGATATATCATATGCGTGTAATTGTGTGCTTTAGTCTTATTATAGCTAGCAACAATTATGAGAAGAAAGATCAAAGTTAGGCATAACTTTGATAAAGTATGTGAGACAAAGTTATAACAACTTCAGGAATAACTTTGGAAGTGAACATGGAAGTTATAGCTAACCAGATCATAACTTTAAAGAAAATCGCTTCAAACAAGATCTACATCAAATTACACAAGACTCGAGATGGAGGGTCTTTGTGATCAAGATGAAGAGATGATCCGTATACTGAAGATCTTTGTGAAGATTAGATAGTATAGGTCGTCATTCGGTAACTATTCCATTCGAGAGATTTTATGTTCAAAAGTTATAGCTTTAGTCTATGACTTTGGATGATAAAATATTGATGCATGATTTTGGAAATAAAATGTTTGAAATGTTTTCATAAGTGAAAGAGTATTTTTATATTTATCAAATTTTTAATAGAGAATATATTTATGAGATTCTATTGGTTAGTAATACAACTTATGGGTTGTCATGCTACCTAGGGTTTCTAATATATTCTATCTCAATTTGTTGTTAACCTAATTAGCCCACCTAGTGTTTGAGTCATCTAGGGTTTCGTGAAAACCTAGTTTGTGTGTGCCACCTAGGGATGCGTGCCTCCATAGGTATTTCGTGAGCTAGAGGATTTCGGCCCCAACCTAGGGTTGTTTTCCTTGTTTCCCTAATCTAGGATTCTACTATCTCTTTACAACAATATTTTGAGATATTAAGATAAATATATTTTTATAAGATAAACCAAATAATATTTTGAGATAAAGATATTTCTAAAAGATAAGCAAATATTATTTTATGGTAAGATAAATATCTTTATTAAATATTATACTAGGGTTTTAGATCTACTATGATTCTTCTACTATAAATACTCATTCACATACAAATTGCAATTGGTACGACATACACACGAAATACACTACATTCACACGGCACAATTATTTACTAGTGTTGATTTTTCAAAATCGTTTTAAAGCAAACCTTTGAGCAAATATTTATTATTTTTAGAGTTTGTTTTTAAAAGAGTCGTGCATCAATTATTATCAATCGCTTGAGTGAAATACGTTATTGGATAATAGTACATCATTATAAGCTTACAATTCTTTAAAGGGAATTTGTGTGAGTTATATTGTACTTTCTTATTAGCGTAAGATAGTATCGAGTATTTAGCGATACTCACCTTGAGTTATAATCATAGTGTTGATTATACGAGTGGGTTGGTAATTTTTGTAATCCGTAGAAAGGTACTAAAAATTATTAATCGAGAATAGTGGACGTAGGTTTCAACGTGTGAAACTGAACCACTTCAAAAATCGTGTGCCTCTCTCTTATCTCTTTACTTTTCGTTATTTCTTTATTCGTGCTTACTTTGATTAATTAATTAGTTGATTTTAATTCATAAGATCAAATAATTAATTACATATCATATAAATCGAAAAAGTGGGGCTAGTTTTTAATACTCAATTCACCCCCCCTCTTTCGTATTCGATCAATAGACTCTACAGTATCTCTGTGGATGCTATTTTTTTTTTACGATTTTACGCATGGTATTTTACTGTCTTTCATATATGATCAATCATGTTAATTTTCTTTTTTACAAACATAAATAAATTGTAATGAGTTGGAATTTTTTTTTACTAAGTAAAGGAATAAATCGTTATAATGGAGGCGCGTAGATATTAATTGACAATAATGTTTGATATTTTTTTCTTAAACCAACCCCCCAACCAAAGAAAGTGGGAATCAGGCTTACGAAGATTCCCGGTATCGGTAGCTTGCAGGTTGCTTAATCTCCCTCAAATTTAACTATACTCCCAACACGTGTATAGCATGTGTCCTAGTCAACATACAAAAAAGGCAAGACATAATAGTAATACGACACCACATGGCATCATCGTCTACTATATATACATACAAGATGACCCTTCAATATAAGTTAGTAAATATATGTTGATGTTGAAGTAAAGCCATATGGGTGAAATTATGAAGATGTTTTATGTCACTTAAATGCTTTCTTTCTACACGAAACACTCCATTCAATTAATAAAACTCTCATTTAATATTCTCTATTCAACTTTTGTCAAAACTTGATAGAGTAAATTTGATATTTTCTCTTTCACTTCAAGCTAAGAGTATATTAGCTGTTTAGTTATTATCGTAGAACCTCGTTTAATCTTCCCCCACTCCGACTTCTCCCGGAAGTTGATACAATTATCAAAAATCCAACAAAAGATTATGCAAATGTATTTAAATAGTTAATACTCTGTATACACTACCCCGTGTAACACACATAGCTTAGCTAGTAAAATATACTATATTTAAACTTATATAGCAGATTATCTCATTACTTAATAAGTGCGTCACGAAATACAATGTGATAATCATTGTAATTAAATATTACTATTTCAATCCTATATGATTCTATGCACCCTTTGATATGGAACATTCCAGCTTAATTCGTTACATTTCTATTTAATGGTCAAATTTATCGAATAAAATGACAAACTTCTCTTAAACTTGAAGAATTCTTTATTGAACTTATATGGACAAGAATCGTTTATCTTCCCAACTTACACCTAACACCATTTGCTTTATTCTTTAGTGTCACTTGCTTGCTCTTACCTATTCATTCACTCCCTCATTTATTCTAAACAAATCATCTACTCTCCGGTCTCTCCATTACATATTCCAAATTTAAGCCGAGTTCGATGCAAATCATTTCAGGTCAACTTATTTTCATTAACTTGTCTATCGAGTCGTTTTAGATTGAGTCCATTACTCAATTTTGACCATGATTGTCTCGAAACTAAAAGGAGATGATACAAACGTGATCCAACTAAACCTCGAAAATAACACGATCCAACCCGACTCGTACCCGTTTACCCGGTCTACCCTCTAAATCCATTAAACGACAACATGGGTGGAAGATGATGCAAACGTTAGAAATAATTGGTGGGGAAAAAAGGCAAAAAAAGAGATGACATGGGAGTAGAATGGACCCTGACATACACACTGAATTTAGGCATTTTAGCACTACTAGTATCATCCATATACCACGTCAGCAAACTCTCTTCCCAGATTCTCTCCTCAGATTCTCTCCTCAATGATTCCAACATCTACAATCCCTACTGATAATAGTCATTCCGATTTCGAACTAGATTGTCCCAGCTGTCGGTAAAAACACAAATAAAACTCGTCCCCCCAAAAAAAGACGGATAAAATGGGGGGAGACGATGAAAGTAACAGTAGTAACAACAGTCGAGTCATACCTATGCCAGAATCATCGTCAACTTCGAAATCGAAAAATCAACATCAACGACTTAAACTACAAGTCTTCCATGACGTTCTTCATTATCTCCAACGTTCCGATTCTCCTGAAGTTACTCTTCCTGGATTCCATGATCACCTTTGGTCTCATTTTAACCGGTTACCTGCCAGGTGTCGGTTAATTGTTCATTTTCCGTAAATAGACTAAATAGAATTAATATCGTTACATGGTATACCCGGTGTACCTAAGAATTTATCGGTTTTTTTTTAAATTTATTTGTTTCGTGTGACAGATATGCATTGGACGTCAATGTCGAAAGATCGGAAGTTGTGTTGACGCATATGAAATTATTGTCACAAGCTCACCAACTTCCTTCGCATTTTCTTGCGTTTGACCTTCGTCTCGTTCAGGTAATTTTATTTTTATTTTTTTCTGTTTAATTAATCTTTGACTATTTATGGCAAGAAATAGTTGCTTGTTAGTAATCATTTGATTATCTTTATTAAAATATCGCTCACAGTAAAAAAATAAAATAAAATTGAAAAGTAAAGAAATGATTGAGATGGAGAGGTAGAAGTAATTGATATTTTCATTGACTAAATATAATTCTGTTTATGTCGTTACTAATCATTTGATTATCTTTAATTAAAATATCGCTCACATTAAAAAAAATTAGAAAAGTAAAGAAATGATTGAGATGGAGGGGTAGAAGTAACATTTGAAGTAACTCGTATTTGATACTTGATATTTCCATTGACTAATTATAATTCACTGTTGGCTCAATATCGACTCGCCTTCTCGAGTAACATTTGATTACGTCCCTACGTCTTAATCATTTGTTTACGTTTGATTTTTGATTTTATTTTCGATTGCCTTTGCTGGTATTTCTGTTAGTTTCCGAACTGTGGTACAGTAGCAGTTGCAGTTGCAGTTGCAATTTAGGCGGCTGCGTCAGTGAAAAACTAATCACTAAGGATGACTATGGTAAAGCAGAAATTTTCATCTAAGATGTGCACTGTCCGTTTTAAGCTTAAGACGAGTTAAATATATACCAAATCACATGACAAGTTGCCTAGGAAATGCCAATATTTTTGTCCTTATTAGCCCCATGAGTTAATATTTGGCCCGTCTTAAGGTTTAAGACAGATAGTTCGTCTTAAGCAAGACTTACTAATGGTTAAGTCAGTAACAAGGTTGATGTTGGGAATGGAATCTATCAATTTTTGGGATTCAACTGCATTTTGTTGGACAATTTTCGATTTCGTAAGCATGTTTGTTTGTTGGTAGGTGACTAAAGGAGAGAACATTTTTTATAGTGGATGATCCTGTTCTAATCAAGGAATAGCTTTTACTCTTTAGCGGGACTTAAATCCAAACAATGCTTCACTATTTGAACCAAAGAATTATGCTGTTAATGCTAAAGTGGTCCAGCATGAATCATTTAGTCACATATCACTGTTTTTAATACACTCAGGATTGCTTGCAGTTTTTCCGGACTTAAACGATCGTTGCTTGTTGATCTTTAGACGGAATACACACAGTCTCAACTTTTACAGTTGTATGCATCTTTGATATTCTCTAGTCACCACGCCACGATCTGAAAAATCCACGTGAATACGACTTTTAGATGGAAACCAACCAAGCCTTTCTAAAAATTGGACCATTTTTGCTTTTGCACGTGCTGCTTCTTCGAAGTGACTAGCTTCCAGAAAAACTTCTGTAATAAGATGTTTGTGACTGTTCTACGAGGCATTGGATTGCTCATAATATGAAAACTAGATTTTTGGGACTGCCTCTATTGAAGTCGGGTTGGTTGAGGTGGAGGAGGGCCATAGGACTTCTATTTTCGGCTATGTTGTTGTTATAGGCTTGTGGAGAATTTATGAGGCCATGACTCACCTTGATACACACAATGTTATGTCAAGTATAAGTTTCAATTTCGAAGTCCAACTGAGTCGATTCTTCAAATTTTGCAGGTCAATTCCGCCGCCAGTAAGGTAATTGATGACTCTGTTCAATCTCATTCGTCTACGGATGAAGGTAGCCAGGGTATTGTCAAGAACTCTAGCCTGGGGTATTTATCTTGGTTATTTCTTAACTTTCTAGCTCTAATTACTGTTGTTATTTTTTTCTAATTTATGTGCTTCGTACGGGATTCTATAGAGTTTTTTTTCTTGGTTTGTTGTTAGTGCTGGACCTAGCCTACATCCGCCACCAACCTTTGGTTCATCACAAAACCCCGAGGTTCATGGCATAAGTTCTATCCCAGAAGACAAAGATAGCCTTACAAATAACTGCACCTCATCATCCTCAAGGTAATATTCCCTTAAACTGCTCTATTTAGTACTGTATTCATTTGGCTACAGAACATGTTATAGCATATTGTGATACTTCACGGTTTTCTCATTGCTCTCTTATTGTGGTACTTTAGGGCAATGCATGAAATCACCTTTTCCACCCTTGACAAGCCGAAACTCTTAATGCAGGTAATTGGCCACTCGTTAATTGGTCTCTCACTCTCTCTTTATTGCGAACTAATGTTGAAGCTAATCTGGGTGAAGTTTGGTAAATGTCGTAGTAGAAATGTAGTATGAATTCTGTATATTGCTGCATGTTTGGACTTTGCATGATCTGCCTTTGTAGGCTTCTTACAACCCTTCTTATATTCTTGCATCAGCTATTTTAATGGGATGTAGGGTGATAAATAGTGTGATCCACAGCTAACTAGCTAGATGTTATTTTAACGACCCAAACCTTGCTTAACTTTAACAGCTGCAAATTGTCGGTACCATGTCTTACTTTTAAGTTTCAGTTATTTGGCCCATTTAGAGTTACAATTTGTGGACTTTTTTGTACTTCATAGACTTTTATCTCTGGAGTATTGAGTGGTTGACCTCCAAGGTGCTTCTCGCCTTATACTCTCAGTGGTCTAAACTTTTTATAAAGTTATGCTTTTATTTCTTGTTTTGGATTTTCTTTTACGTTCTTTTACTTGCTTATTATGGGATTTTCGTTTGGAATGTAAAATCCGCTGCAATTAGAAAATGCATATACTTTCTTTCTGAATTACATTTATATTGTTTACTATGGGGTATTAGTTTAGCTAATTATGTGGCGCCTGTCTCCAGCTGACTTCACTCCTGTCTGAGATGAGCCTGAACATTCTAGAGGCTCATGCCTTTTCCACGGCTGATGGCTTCTCATTAGATGTTTTCGTTGTTGATGGCTGGCCTCATGAGGTATGATCCTGTTCATCTCTTCATAGGAATGCATACTGAATGGTTATTGGATGGCTGTGTGAACATTTCCTTATGTGACTAAAGATCTTTATGGTTGTGGTTGGCATTATGTTTTTGGTTGTTTTTTCACATCTTGATCATTAATCAGCACACTTAGAACCTGCCTAGTTATCTGTGAATATTTAAGTTTATCCTTCGCAGTAATGGTTAATGGGTTTTTGACTTTTTGTTGTCAAAATTGTGAAGTGTTGTTACTGCTTGTATATTGGCTTTGGGCGTGTAAGCTACAAGTTTATTGCAACTCTTCATTAGATTTCTTAACAGAATCACGTGTTCAAGAATTGTACTTGTATAGATGTAGTCTTCACATTACTAAGACTCTCTTGCTCTTGTTCTCATTGTACCTTGAAACAAGTATTTTATAATTAGTATTATTCTCACAATGCAGCTCGGTGATTTCTAGGATTAAATCACTCTAGGTGTATATAGAGTATGGAGCTTTAGTTTCATAAAGCTATTTAAGATCTGGTGCTAGAGCTGATTAAAAAGTTTGCTTGATTGTGACAGGAAACTGAGGCGCTTAAAAGTTCACTGGAAAAAGAAATACAAAACATGAAGGTTAGTTATTGGTTTTTATAGGTGTATTGGAAGCTTACTATTGTCCTATCTACTATGTCTCAATGTTTCTCTATGCTAATCATGAAACTTGTTCTTTCTGAAGCAACCACAAACTCAATATATTTCATCAGCTAGTGCTGGTATGAAGCATCAAGGAACTATCTTGCGTAAAAATGTGAAGGAATTAGACAGAAATGATGATGTTGATATTGATCAGAGTCTCTTAAAAATTGGGTGCAAAGTTGCATCTGGCTCACATGGTGACCTGTAAGTTTCTTCTTGTTGCAAAATTTGTAGGTGATGTACTAATTTGCAAATTGTGACTAAGTTTCATCTTATTGATGGTCAAACTTTTCAGCTACAGAGGAATATACTGTGGTCAGGAAGTTGCAGTCAAGTTCCTGAAGCCCGAGCGTGTCAGTGCCGATGTGGTTAAAGAGTTTTTTCAGGAAGTGAATATCATGAGGTGTATTGTCTGATGAAGTTTCTCTATACGTTTCCCTAGCCAGAGACTCCATACTTAGTTCTTTATTTTGAGGAAGATCTCTTATTAATTCTTGTTTTCCGTAGGAAAATTCAGCATAAGAATGTCGTGCAATTTATTGGTGCATGTACAAAACATCCCAACTTGTTTCTCCTAACAGGTAATACAATTTGAAAGTATTAATTTGGCCTGTCAAAATGCTTGGTTATTTTCTTTTGCTGGAGTGTCTGTTAATGACCAAAGTAATCCTCACTTCTTGCTCGCAAGGCAATTGGCGAATGATTTAAGTAAATTGTGTCGAACCCAATATGGAAATAATTATTTCAGGCTTACATTGGACAGATATATGAGTGTCCTTCATGCTCGTTGTTTGAGCCTCGGGATGTATATGTTGGCGCTCCTCACATTTTCACACAGTTCACTATATGCAAAAGTTCAAAGTACTGTCATCACTCACGAGTCTTAGGACCCTGCTTCAGGTCACCTCCCATTTCCTGATTTTGGGCATTCTCTTCTGTGAATTTTACACACTAGTGGTGTAGCTAGTCATGCTAATTTGTAAACAAATGGTAAAATAATGTACCGAATAGATTAGGAATGCTCTCGCTTGTCTGTCACGGTTAAACGCTAAAGCAATGGCAAATATTGTGTAATTGCTCAAACTTTGCACTTCTTTTATTTAAGTGTGGGGCTGGCCAATTGAAATTTATCCTCTGTTGATTTGTAGTACTTTAACGTAAGCTTCTAAGTTGGATTGAGTTCAAAATATAGTTCCGTCCATTTGAAAACGCAGCTGGGGTTGTCTGACTCATCAGTTTTCTTTGTTTCGTTTCAGAGTATATGCCAAAAGGAAACTTATATGATTTTATGCATAAGAGAAAGCGTGTGTTGGAATTCCAGTTGCTATTAAGAGCCGCAATAGATATCTCTTCAGGAATGGATTACCTGCACCAAAATAATATTATTCACAGAGACCTCAAAAGTGCAAATCTGCTCATGGGCGAGGATGGAGTAAGTGACCTCCCTCTGTACGCCCCAAAGTCAACGAGTTAGCCTTCTATTTCTGCATGTCATAGCTCATATCTCGTATCTGTATTAATTTATTCAAAAGAAACAGCAGAGCAACAACAATGCCTCCATGCCTGCATGTCATATCTGTTTTATTTATAGAAGCAGTAAAGCAACAACAATGCCACCAAAGTTTAGAGCCAAAATAGTATGGGGTTGCAGGGTCGGCTAGCATGAACGGGAACCGCCGTGAACCTGTACTAGACGGAGCTTCATGGAAAATGATAAGCTTTTTAATTTCAGATTCAGAGTCTGCAGTGCGCTACCCTCAATTTACAGCTCTGAAAGAAAAACTATGTTCTCAATTTATCGTGTTATGCTGAATAAGCGATTCAGATGTGGAATTGTGTATGTTTTTGAATATGACATGCATATGTTTCATCTAGTCCCTACAGAAAGTAATTTCTGTTTATATGGAGCAAAAAGTTTGGCAGAAGTTTAATTCCGATATTTTTTATCAGAATGTCCTATCTTGATTAAGTTATAGTTTCTGATTTCTTTGTAAGTCTGCTATAGGTGATGTTTCAAGAAGTTTTAGTCGTTTATCTTAGAAAAC
The DNA here is from genome assembly GCA_022085475.1 of Heliosperma pusillum. Classification (NCBI taxonomy): domain Eukaryota; kingdom Viridiplantae; phylum Streptophyta; class Magnoliopsida; order Caryophyllales; family Caryophyllaceae; genus Heliosperma; species Heliosperma pusillum. The sequence continues at coordinate 68,028 of JAIUZE010000193.1, read as the reverse complement.
TGTGATTTATACAAAGTATTGTACTATCATCATATCATGCTAGTAGAGAGCTGGTAAGCTCTCCTTGAATTCATTGTGTTGAAGCTTGCTAAGTTTGTGTTTTGTTTCATGTGGGTGGATTTACTATCTCTAAATCTCTGGAAATGCTGCATTTGAATTGTACCAACAGACACGATGTCCAAAATAGTAATGAGCCAATTGAAAATTGGCCAGTTTCAGGAATTAGGGGGGCATTTTAAACCTTTTCAATTTTGATCATACTGTACGTATGTCGTATATCTATTTACTTTCAAGACAATAAAAAGTGAGCTTTGTGAGCGCACGTAACTCTGTTTTTGAATGTGGCTTCTGATAGGTTATCAAGGTTGCTGACTTTGGAATTGCTAGAGTACAAATGCAACCTGGAGTGATGACAGCAGAGACAGGAACATACAGATGGATGGCTCCAGAGGTATTTATCACTGATATAGTTTCCAAATTTTCTTAGTCACATTTTTTTGAAGTATCTTGTTCAAGCAACAGAAGTCTTACCTAATTTGTTCCTGTAGAATGTTAATGTACTAGCAATCTGATTTGGGCGTAGATTGCTTCTGCAATTGTCACAACAGATTCACATATATTTTCAATTTAGTCTTGATCAGCGACCACTATCATTTTATTTAGCAGCCAAAGAAGATTAACTAGCATATATATGATAGCACTGGGGTCAAATCGTTTTGGGTAAAAGTCGTTTTTGGTCCGTCAGCTTTTTGTTACAAGTTAGTCATTTTATGTTATTGCTTGATTTTGTGCCGGGTAAATTCAGGCTGTACTAGGGCTTAGTTGTTAAGATGCAGAAAGGAAAAAGGAGTATCATACGCTGTAGATGGATATTTCTTGTAAATCGTGTTTCCTGTGTTAACTTCCCTTGCGAGCTTGGCTTCTGGATGAGTTCTAGGTAAGTCGGAGACTGTATGGCTTGGCAGAGTGTGTATCTTGCAGAGAAGTTTTTTGTTCTTTTGGTCTTATGTTCCTTTGCATTAATGTCATGTGTGAAGTAGTCAGTAACCATGATTTACTTGCTGTCCTATGCTTCATATGATTGTATTCTAAACACTATACATACAGGTCATCAGTCATAAACCTTACGATCATAAAGCCGATGTCTTTAGTTTTGGAATTGTGCTCTGGGAGCTTCTCACTGGAAAAGTAAGTACGAGCTTTTCACACTTCCTATGCTTAATATGTGATGTCAGAAGGCTTTATTGATATCGATGGTTGAATTGTGACATCGGTTAATTTTAACATGTTTGTGATCTGAAAATATAAGCTACCATATTCAAACTGGAGCCCGTTGCAAGCAGCGATAGGAGTTGTCCAAAAGGTATGGACATAAATGTTTTGTGATGGGCAAGAGGGAGATATGATAGATGACATAGTGTTGGATGTAACTGCAGGGAGTCAGACCTGCAATCCCTAATGACACTAATCCAAAGATAGCGGCATTGTTAAAGAGATGCTGGCACCAGGAACCCAATTTGAGGCCTGAATTCTCAGAGATAATCAAAATCCTAGACGGTATAGGCAAGGAGGTAAGCATTGGCTAGTTTGAAAAGGCACCTACATTAGACCTGTCAAACGGTTCTGGCGGGTTGACCTCCCGGGTTGGGCCAAATACGATTTGTGTTAGTGTCAAAATACGGGTAAAAGATAATTTATAATGCTCTTTTCCTACCATTTTTAAAAACATTTTTTTTTAAATTGTAGCATATTCAATATTAATAGTTTAATCAAACACATTAATTATATTGAAACAATTATAGAAATTAGGTTTTTTTAATAATTATTTTATTATTAAAGTTTATAAAATTTAAATAAAATTGATTTTTTATTTGAGTTTGTAATTTAAAGTACTAAAACTAATAATTTTTAAATTACTATTTCAAATATAATGTATAAATACTACGAGTAATACTTTAATAAAATTCTTGATCTATCTTTGAGGCAACGGGTTGGGTTTCGAACCTAGATTAACGGGTCCTTTTGGGTTCAGGTCAGGTTTACATGTCAGGACATATTTAGACAGGTAACCTACATAGGTCACCCTATCCTCCTTGACTTGGCTTTCTGCATTGCAGATGAAGGCTGTAAAAGAGGAACCTGATAGTTTTAAAGATTGAACCTCTTATTCAGGTAGGCCTGCAAGTATTGCTGCAGGTCTCTCTCGTACGACATGTACATATTTGACGAGACTAAGTTAACTGGTATCCTCCGAGGATGTTCTAACTGCTAAAGAAACCTCCCCCCTGCTGTGCAACGACACGCAGAGAGAGTGCGAGTGCGAGTGAGTGTGAGAGTGATTGTAAAGTGTTTTTTTTTTCCCTGGATGAATATGTCTGTATATAATGCTTCACCATTTCTGTATTAACTATTAACATCAAAATTTTGTGTCAAGTAATACGCCGAATCTGTAGCTGTTATATACACATCACATGCATGTTGCCCTCGTCAACCTAGACGCATTCTTATGAATCAACTAATAAGATTGAAGCGGTTGAAGATGAAGCAGCGGCTGCGTGCGTCGTTCTAGAATTTTATAAAGGAGCTGCCTGGTGAGTTGATATATTGCTGCAAGATGAGAGTTGAATAGTTGATCTCAAATACTCATTGAAGATGGACATTGTCCGTCACTAACTGAAAACGAATAGTGCCCCTTTCACAATATGCAAGTGGCAGTGGCGAATCCAGGATTTATGAATTGGGGGTGACACATTTTTTTTTATAAAAAATTATGCCACATTAGTAATACTTCGTAACATTTTACTGATTTATTTTACTACTTAATAATACGAAGTACACAGAAACAAGTACCCGATCACTCAACATAGTATACAAAAATTAAATATTTTGACTTCCTCAAACCTTTTAAACAATGCACTTTAGTGTATCAGTAATTATTGTGTTAGACGGTCTCACATTGTAAGACGGTTAATTTGTATAAAAATTAGTCTTTTATTGTAAGTAATAAATATATGAAATTTATAGAAAACGATCGTCTCACAGTGTGAAACCGTCTTATCATTTGAAAGCTATCATTTACTTTTGACACAAATATTAAGGTTAGTGACATTTTTCCAGTGAATGAGCAAAAATTCTCATTTGTAACGGGGATCTCCGTAGCAAGTTTGCGACGGGTATTAGATAAGACAATAGTAAAGTGCATAGAAAGTAGCATTATGTTTTATCTTATTTACCTACATGAATAATACTTGACCCGTCAAAAACATGTGACGGATATATACTCGTCTCAAGGGAGACTTGCTAATGGATGAGAGGAAGTAATAATATAACTCATGTCCATAATAAAACACAAACAATACAGTGTACAAAAGAAAAAGATGAGCCACTCACATTAAATGTGAGTGGGTCCACAAGTAATAAACTATTGACCATTCTCACGCTTATCAATTCTCCAATGCTCCATTCATTGATTATCACTTCTTTCCCCAGTAAAATAGCTCCAAAACTTTAACAATGGCAGTTTTTACACCGTCAGTATTTATCTCCTCTCAAATTAATGGGGGTGAGAGCTCACCCACCTCACCCCCTGTAAATCCGCCCATGGCAAGTGGGAAGGGCAAGTGGAGGGCAAGTGGCTCCCCCCACTATCTGTATTCAGCTTGTGATGGATAGTGTTGGTCTCGAGTGGGAGAGCTGATAGTTGATAATGAAAAGGAAGATGGTGTATGACTTATGAGACTATGACAGTATGACACAAATCCATGTATATTGGATGGGCCTAAAGCCTTTTCTTATGATCCAGTGAGTGGGCCTAAAGCCTTTTCTTATGATTCTGTGAGTGGGCCCATAATGGCAGCTGATAAGAAAAGGTATGGAGAAGAAATGGGAAGCAGTCCCATCTTCCAAGATATTTATTTATCCACAGACAGGTTGACAGTTGAGACTCAGAACGAACTTATCCACATCTCTCCTTATGTATTACAAATTCTTACTTGTGGGTTTGTGGGGTTATGGCAGTCGCAAGCTTCTGACGACTCATAATTAATGTGAAAGGAAAGGTTGACACATCATCATAATTTTGTGACCGTCACAAGCAAGACTTACTGTGTATGTATAGAGGCGTCATATATCGATCATGTCATTTTGTAGCGGGATGCCACCACGATAGTATTCTTTGTACATTAGTGTAACTCCCGTCCCATCCCTCAAATTAGCAAAGTCTTGTTTCAGATGGTCACTTATCGTTTGATGCTTCAGAGAAGTTTTGTAACCATTTTATGCTTAAATGTAATCATAATGGTATAACCAGTATTACAGTTTATGCTGACTTGTTTTTCAAAAGTAGTCACATTTAACTACTTCGGATAAAATAGTTATAAAATCTAGGCGATCTAGAAGGAGACAAAATCCTTAAATTAATATTACATCAATAAAAAAAGTATAATCGGTACTAGGATTAGATGCCTTAGTATGAGTGGAGTCAATGTTGTCTCCTTGCTATATCCACACACGTACATGGCGTGGCAATGAATCATTTATCGTATTGTCTTTATCTATCTATCTCCTTCTCTTCCTCATAGTTTTCTGGATCATCTCAAGTTTTGTGCATGCTACCCTTTGCCTTTATATGTACTTGTATTTACAAATTACAAGCACTCTCCTCTTCAGTCTTCACAACAACTAACTAGATTTAAACGTTGAAAAATGGCGGCAGCAGCAGCGACACCTTTCGTTACCAATGTGATACCGCTACCATTAAGTCTCAACCCTAACCCGAAACCATCTCTCTTCCGTGTACGATGTCGTTTCATTGCTCCGGGAGATGCCCGACGTTCCACCAACAGGTACTCCTTCCCATTCATCAGATTCTTTACATTTTTCTTTTTCGGTATGTTCAACAATTCTTTACGTTTTTTTTTTTTTTTTGGTCTATATGTCTGGTTAAAACAACATAAGTACCCTTAAAAGTCACGTGCACTTAAGGTCCTAAATATTTGCACAAAAAAATAAATGTAAAGAATGTGGTGCACAATAAGTCTTAGTCTTGCTGAAAAATGTGAACAATTTTAAGACGAAATGTAACCAAAATGATGGCATTTAATCCGTCTTCAGCCTGCGATGAAAGGTGTCTTGTAAATTGGAGCTGAGTATGTATCTATCTATATATCTATTGATTCCTTGTCTGTGATTTTACTTGACTCTTAACTATGTTTGTATTCTGTATAAACTCTAGTCGAGGTTGGAAAAGGGCTGGCACGGTCACCCATTTAGAGTCGACAGTCGTTCGAGTTCCGACATCAGTGCCAGTGCGTGTAGCTCATGAACTTCTTCAAGCTGGTCATCACTACTTGGACGTCCGGTACACCTCCCTCTCTATATTATACTCTTATGTAATCTAAACTTCGAGCTTGTCACCCCGCTTAATTAATACCATTTTCTGGCTCCGTAGGACCCCAGAAGAATACAACGCAGGACATGTTTATGGCGCTGTTAATGTACCATACCTTATCAAAGTCGGTTCAGGTAATCTACTTAATTTGCATGTTGCCCAAAAAGTTTCATGCATAGTAATTAACTAATTATAATCCTGGAAAGTAAAAGCTAGTTTTTCTTAAGACGGAAGTACTCGTCTTAATATTAAAACTGGTCAAATATCACCCTAGCCCATATGGGACAAATCTTTTTCTTTTCCCTATGCATTCTGCTTTTGTCTTATTCATCCCAATCATAAACTTAAGACGAATTTACAGTCTTAAATGAGAAATTGCCGGAAAAGTAAAGAGCAGCTAGCTCTAGGCTAAACTAATAGACTCAACTAGAGTAACTCGACTGCTTTGTATCTAAGCTACTACATCCTACAATTTGGTATGCAGGAATGGCGAAGAATTCTAATTTCAGAGAGCAAGTGTTTGCACAGTTTGACAAAGATGATGAGATCTTAATTGTGAGACTCTCCTCTCTCTGTCTCGGTCTTGCTCTCGCTCTCTTGTCTCTCTCATTTCGTTCATTCTAATCAATGACTTGGTGATGTCTTTTACAAACAGGGTTGTCAAAGCGGGAAAAGATCGCTCATGGCTGCCAATGATCTTCTGTCAGCTGTTAGTATTATAACCTCCCTCCTGTTTTGTGTTTCGTCTTTCTGCTGTTAGTATAGATTACGGCTTATGAGACTGCTAATGAGTTTATCATGATATTGATGCTACAGGGTTATACCGGCATCATGGACATTGCAGGCGGTTTTGATGCTTGGATACAGAGTCAGCTGCCAGCAGAACTTTGATTATACAGCTTCCTATCATCAGATTAGTGACGAAAATCCGAGTTTCTAGATAAGTGTAAATCAGTAGCATCCCGAAATTCGTGCAATAGTATGTAAATATCTCAGTACTCAGTTATAATGAAGTTATGCAATAATCATTCCAAAACACTTAAATGCATCCCGAAATTTGTGCAATGGCGTGAGTAGTATACGGATGAGCAAACTCAAACATTGCAGCTCTCGGTAGCCTGGTTATATACTTAGAGTTATATGATACACAGTGAAACGCTAAGAATCAGTGTCACGTATAGTTTGAGCCTGGCGGACGGCAATTTGGTTTGGTAGATATTTGTTCGAGGAGCATATATCCGCTCCTCACCACAATGACATCCTACTCTTGTCAGCCCGACATCCAATAGACTAAAGTTAACAATATACTGTAACTCCCAAACTGACATATACTCTCAGGATTGTGATTTCATCATCAGACCGGCTGCAATGTGAAACTGAAATACCATTGTTTCATCGGTGGGCTTGATGTGGTCGAACAGCATCATGTGTTACTGTTTCGTTCCAGTCAGGCCGTCCTAGTAACTGACCACTACATGACCATGTTCTTACATTCAGCTCACCGCTTCTTGCTAAACACTTGTACCCAAAAGGCAACATAGCCTAAATTTATGCACAAATTCTCATTGTAGACGGGCACATCCATCTACAAGTGTAGACGGGTTGGATGCCTTTCACAAAGAAGCCAGCGGGAGAGCAAGTAGGAACAGGGATCTAACCCATCTACATTTGCCCGTCTACAAGGAGACTTATTGAGATTTATGAGTGTAAAACTTGCTCCAATTCATTTACTCACTTTATTTCTCGCAAACAGACTTATTGAGATTTTTTAATCTTATTACCTCTATCATATTTCACGCTAATTAAATATTTCCTCCCTTCAACTCCACTCTACCACTTTCATTTTTGCACACTATTTATGAGTCGGCATCTAATTGCAATTTTCTCTCAATATATAAGTGAAAATATATTCATGTGTGATCTTGTTTGATTCGTCTTTACGAGTACATTATTAATATCCAACTTTTATAATTTTTGCAAACACGTAGTTAACGATATTTACCGCGTAAAACACGTCTCGACAAACGTGAAAAAATAATTTGGTAGAGTGGAGTTGAATGGAGTATGTATAATATAATATAAAATATTTTACAAAATTAAAGAAAACAGCGCCATAACCCGTACAAGCGAAAACTCTTCCAGATCCACAATTGGATGCGGATCTAGAACTAACATGAATGACATAAATCTAAGTTCAGGTCCCAATCCTATAAAACCTGGGCCGTTGTCATCCCTAGATAATCTATTCAACTTGTCAGTAATTCTCTAAAACTAGAGATACAATGGAGAATCCTTCCTGAATGATCGTTTTTCTACAATAAATATGGAAGTAAATGATTCACTTATACATCTCTTATTTCCAGATCCAGTCAGGTGTACCAAAGCAAATATAAGGCAGTGACATAATATCCTTGCATGACGGACTTAAGAAACTTGAAAACAAAGTCCGGAGTTCAGTAATAAATACAAGTTCGTCTAGACTGACACTTAAATCATTATGCTTGGGGAAGGTCTAAAAAGACAATTACACAAGCATCAGCCTTGGCCTAGTCTACACCCTTGTTTGACGAGGTCAGATTCTCCCACCAATGATTTTCGTCACTGGTCTTTCTTATCATCCTTATCACTCATCTGTGGAGTGTATTGGCTGGTGGATGACGGTGAGTAGCCAGGAGCACTTGGAGAGTACCCAGCGCTTGGACTGCACATGTCAAAAATTGCACTAGTCATTAGCTTGCTCCATAAAAATTGTGAGTGGTACGACCTAGCAACAAACTCGGATCAACAATTCAAAATCATTCTTACCTGTACTGTGGAGAACTTGGGCTATAATCTGGAACTGAGCCTGCATTATATGGGCTGAAGGGAGAGACAATGTCAATAACTTTAAAAACAAAATTGTTGAGGAGTTTTCAAAAATAATAATATGCCATACACCAAATTACAGGCATATCCACCTTGCTGTCATTTCCCGAGTTCATAGAACTCGTGCTTTTCTATCAACAAATAACACCGTTTCTAAAGAGAATAAAAGAAATAACAAATTATTCAACCAGTACCTGCTTGGACTGTAACTTGGGCTTGAAGGCGAATAAGAGGGTGATGTGGGTGAGTATGACGGTGATGTTGGGCTGAAAAACAAGCAACAAGGCACAATAAGATGAAGGTATAGCCAGTAAAACTAGTAAAAATTACTGCTAAGGAAATCGCCACCGCATTGCCAAAAAATGTACTTCAGCAAAGTCAGTAAGAGCATTGACACAACAAACAAAAGGGATAGAGAACTCCAGTAGAGCCAAGCTTACCTGTAATTTGGGGAAGTTGGACTGTATGGACTTGACGGGGATATTCTTGGACTGCTTGGGGAGTAGGCAAGTGATGGACTGTATTTGGCTGATTGGTTATAACTTGGAGATGTAGGACTGTAACTTGGTGACGTGGGACTGTAGCTAGGTGAAGTGGGGCTATATCCGGGTGACGTCGGGCTGTAAGCTGGTGATGTGGGACTGTATGAAGGAGATGTGGGGCTGTATGAGGGTGATGTAGGGCTGTATGATGGGGAAGTCGGGCTGTAAGATGGGGACGTCGGGCTGTAAGAGGGGGAGGTTGGGCTGTATGATGGGGATGTGGGGCTGTAAGCTGGGGAAGTGGGGCTGTAAGCAGGAGAAGTAGGACTGTAAGCCGGGGAAGTTGGGCTATAGCTTGGTGATGTGGGGCTGTAGCTTGGAGATGTTGGGCTGTAGCTCGGTGAAGTAGGGCTGTAACTTGGTGAAGTAGGGCTGTATGATGGACTGGTTGGTGAATATGCTGGACTTGAGGGACTATAGCTAGGAGAACTAGGGCTATAAGTGGGGGATGTTGGGCTATAATTAGGTGAGGCAGGGCTATATTCAGGTGACGATGGACTGTAGCTAGGAGAGCCTGGGTTATACGCAGCACCACCGTGTGGGAGATAACCAGGAGATAAAGCGGGAGAGAAACCCATTCCGCCAACATAAGGTGAAAATTGAGCATCTGACATTGGTGAGAGGCGGACATTGGGGCTATAATTCGGAGACATCATACTGCTGTCATGATAAGGAGTCCCGGAGATGGGTGACCGAGCAGGAGTCATGCCAAACTCCAAACCTTCCACATAGCTTGGGAGATGGAGTTCAATAGCATGCCTCAACATCTCCTCGTTAAGATACAACGAACAACCACCAGTCCCAATGGGTGCAAGCTGGCCCAACATGATATTTTCTGTCACTCCCCTCAAATAATCAGATTCTGCATAAACAGCAGCATCAAGAAGGATATCGACAGTTTCTTCAAAGGAGCACCGCATTAAGGGCCCAGTATCATTTCGATTGATCCCATGGCGGGTAATAGCCATCAAATGACCCCTGTAAGTCATTGTATCACATAAAATAGCCAAATGGCGATAGTTAACGTATGATCCATCAAACGATATGACAACTCGCAATTCATCGAGCAAAGCCTTGCGGACAGCTTCAATACCAAGAACTTCCATAACTTCAATCAAGTGATTGCTTGTCGTCCTTGAAGCATCAACATCCTCGTGGCACATAACAGACAAAAGATTAACACCTTCCGTATCCAGCATCCACTCAGTCTCAGACTTGAAACCCTTTCCCTCATCAAATTTATTGACTTTGGCTTGTTTAATGAAAACCTTGTTGATGTCTAGAGTGCCTTTCAACGCCATCTCAGTAAGCATGTTGCCGGCAACCTTCTTCAAAAACACGTCATCCTCAGCAGACTCATCCAGGACTTCTCCCTTTGACCCATCATCATTCATTATACGAATACGTAGGATAAGCTTTTCCGCATTGTCGTCATTGAAGATACAAGTTAGGTCATCACTAAACTCCAAGTTTATCTTCTCTGCAATATCAGCCATGCTCAGTTTTTTATCTACCATCATCTCCCGGTTGAGCTCTATACGAAGCAACCAGGGAGATATTTTGTCAGGTGAAACCTCATCATCCGGCATCTCATAGTAGGACCTAACAAAATCCACATCCTCCTCAATTATTGTGCTCATAGGATCTGGATCGTACCACACTTCAGTGGCATGTGTCACACAGCGCAAAGTAGTGTATTCCAAAGCACATTGGACATTTTTGGCCCTCTCCTTTGTGCTGCTTACTTCAGGCTTCAAATAGACCGACAACGAAGGGGTTTTAATCTTCTTGGCCACATTGATAATCTCTCTCAACCTTGGAACACCCAGAGTGACATTCTTGGCACTCACACCAGCATAATGGAAAGTGTTCAGAGTCATTTGAGTGGCAGGCTCACCAATTGATTGAGCAGCAACACAGCCTATCATCTCTCCAGGTGCTACCAGAGACTGTAAAAATCGGGACTCAATCTCACCCACAACCCACTCAAATGCTTCACGGTTTAGCTTAAACTCCTTCAAGACACGTTTGCTGGCCAGAGTACTTCGAAGTAAGATATTAAAAAAGAGAGTGGCATTCTTTTGAGCCTCCATACTCAGAAAATCATCACCGGGAACAACTTTTAGCCTCTCCTGAAGCTTATCAACCGCTTCAACAATTTCCATTGGGTGCATATCAGACTTTTCTCGGCTATCAACCTTGAATGTTTTTTGGGCATTCCATAGGAGCCTTTTGAGATTAACAGGCAGTGGCCAAGAGTTGTCACCAGTAGCTGCAATCTCTGTAGCAAGTTGAAATCTATCTGCTTCGAGCTTTTGCACTTCAGCATCAAACACATTGCGGAACTCACGAATTGTTTTCAGATCATCCACATGTTCTTTCAACATATAATCAGGCTCCCAGTTCTCAGCATCAAACTCATATCTGTAAGTCGCATCAAATTCTGACTTTTTCATTTTCAATGAATCCAACTTCTGAGACTCTATCCAAACAGCATCCATGCCATCTTCACCGTAAAGAAACTGTATAACGTCCCCAAGAGAATTCCTAACAGTCCCATCATACTTGACCATGATATCCTCCATAGCCTTTACCAGCCTCCGCTGAATGTAACCAGTCTCAGAAGTTTTGACAGCAGTATCAATTAGACCTTCTCTACCACCCATAGCATGGAAAAAGAATTCCTGAGGTGTCAGACCTCTTAAATAAGAGTTTTCCACAAACCCACGACTCTCAGGCCCATAGTCATCCTTTGTAAAATGAGGCAACGATCGACCAATAAAATGGAAAGGTATACGCTTGCCTTCAACATTCTGCTGACCCACACAAGCAGTCATTTGGGATATGTTGATGAAACTTCCTTTAGACCCTGCAGTAACCATAGCCTTCAGGTTGTTGCTCTCAGATAAACTCTTCTGAGCAAAACTTCCAGCATCATCACGAGCTTTGTTCAAAACCTATCATTTACATTTCTCAGTATTTAGATAAGCATGACAAATTAAAGAAGCGAGCACACAAACTTAGAAACATATGATGCATATGATTACCTGGTTAACTCTGTTTTCAAATGACTCCTTCATTGTACGCCCAGGTTCAGGCTCTAACTGTTTTTCCTGGAAAGCTCTGATCAGACCTTTCACTTCATTCTTTGCTTTAGAAATAGTTTCATTGATAATTTCCATAGTAGAAGCATCAGCAATGGTATCACCAATACCAATACTGAAACCATTCTGTAATAGCCAATAATTGACAAGCCACTGAGTGTGACCTAAAAATTTGCGAGCTGCATCAGGTCCAACTTCTTCCCTGTACCAATTTAAACAAATCACAACTGTAAATTAATGATTTTAAGAGACAATTAAAAGCTTCTGTTAAATATACTTAACCCACCAGGTAATGATTTAGCATCAAAAATGTGGAAAATAAAGTACAAAGAATATTTGACACTACAAACTTGAATGGTACTCAGACAAGCACTGAGCTTTCAACTTGTCAAATGCAAGGTCCCACTATAACATATGGTCTGAGACGTATTTCTTCTAAAACAAAATTTTGAAAGCAGGGGTTACATACCAAATGACGTGGATCAGACTCCCACCTCCAGTCCCTAGAGTCTTCTTACACAATGTGCCTGCAAGTAATTCTCCTCTCTCAATCAGAACTCGAGTATCACCAGGAGTCAGGAACCCTGTTTCGGTTTCCTGGTGCCATGCTGCAAATCTCACAAGATTTATCTGCTTTGGTATAATAAGATTGAATACTTGTTTTCCTGTCCAAATAGGCCTTGGCTTCAATATAGATGGCTGGGGAACTTTACCATCAAAATCTTCCCACCACATAAGAATATTCATGAAGACGTCCTGCAAAACAGGAAAACACCGAAAAAAGGCGGCAATTAATTAAGGAGATTAAATTACATACAATGATATCAAAATAAAAGAGAATGTGCAAAAATATGCTACCTTTTCTATAAAGGTGTCTCTTTTCGTGATTTTACGGCAGCCCAAGAGGGTATCCTGCACAATACCCATGACAGGCTTGTTGGCTTGTGGGGACACAATACATTTAGGCACCATCATCAGCTCAAGAACTTCAGCACGAGTCTCAAAAGATTGGGGAACGTGCATGTTCATTTCATCACCATCGAAATCAGCATTGTATGGTGAGGTGACAGACAAATTCAAACGGAATGTAGAATATGGCATAATCTTTATTCTGTGCCCCATTATAGACATTTTATGAAGGCTGGGCTGCCGGTTGAAAAGCACAAAGTCCCCGTCATTCAAATGCCGCTCCACCTTCATTGAACAGCAAGAAAGTTGGTAAATCTCAAACACGGAAAAAAAAATGAGCTGATAAAATCACCACCACATGTACAAAAACAATACCTTGTATCCCAGCTCCAGATGATGATCACTACTCTTCTTCAAATAACGGAGATCAAGTCTTTGACCATCGTCCCTAATGATATACTTGGCACCAGTTTTACCGGGTGGTGGATGAGGACCATAGTCAACAAGCTCTTTCAACCTGTTAAGGAAAAAAATGTATAAGAGCGTTCTAAAAGCATGTAACTGCAAAGAAATATTAAGAACTAGGAATAAGCTGGTACCTCTCAATATTATATGGTGTTACGGTTTCAGGATACGTAAGATTCAAGGCTATACTCCAGGGCACACCCAATTGATCAATGTTGATATTTGGGTCAGGCGTAATTACAGTACGGGCAGAAAAGTCGACACGTTTGCCCATCAAATTTCCTCTAATACGCCCTTCTTTAGCTTTCAGCCGGCTACATATTGACTTGATAGGCCTACCTGAACGTTGTGTAGCCTAAAAAGTAAACACAGAGTCAGCTTTGCTTATACACGTACGTATACTAGGCCCTACAGAATTACTAGAAGTAGAGAGCAAGAAGGCCTGATGAGAAAAAATATAACCAACCCTCGGCTGCCCAGGTAGCTCGTTATCAAAGTACGTAGCAATGTGAAACTGAAGCAATTGTGCAAACTCCGATATAATATGAGCAGGGGCCCCATTACGCTCTTGTCTCCTCAAATTATCATTATGCCGAATGATCATAGCCAACTGGTGAGTCAAATCATCCTATACAAAGAAACCCGATACAATAAACCCTAGTCACACAATGATGTAATCAACGAGGCAGAATGATTAAAAGACAATCAGACACATGCCTCACTCCTAGAAGAAGTGTCCATCATGACAGAAGGTCTGACAGGAGGTGGAGGGATAGGAAGAACTTGAAGAATCATCCAGTCAGGGCGCGCATACTTGGGGTTAAAACCGAGCAGCGAACAGTCTTCGTCACTGATCCTCTTCAAAACACTAAGCACCTGGAGTGCACAACATCGTAAGTTAGGTTAGTTCATCCTCAGTTCAGTCCATTTCACAACATTTCTCAAAATACGTCAACATCCCCTAAACAAACCTTTTCAGCAGTAAGCTGCTGCTTTCTCTCGACAGGCTCAGGAAGTTGTTCCTGATCATCACTTTTCTTCTTGGTCATCTTATATTCCGCTATAATTTTCATACCTTCGATAGTGAAGGTTGGCTGTTGTGCACCACATCCGCCCCGACTTTTCTTCACAGGCTCATCACCATCCTCGCCTTGCATATTTATATCATCACCTCCTTCACATTTCCTTTTACTTTTCGACGCCTCCAATATTTTCTTTAACCTGTTTTTCGGATTTCTTACTTTCATTGCTGTCTTAAATTTATGCTCATCCTGCCAATTTAGTAATAACACCAATTCAATCAACACTAAATCAAACATCAAACAATTAACAAACTACTACGAATATACTCTCCTAAGCTAATGTACTCCACACATCCGTCATTTCTTTAACCTTTTTATGTGTTGTAATGATTGTAACAAGGGGAATATCAATAAAATTCAATCTGTCTTGTTAATTTAACAATGTTAAACAGTTGACTTACTAACAAATTCGGATATCCAAAGGCAAAGGTAAACAATTGACCGGAATGAAGGGAGTAATTAGTACCGAAAATTTAGTAAAAAGAGGAGTGAGCAAGTACTAATGAAACCGGAAATCCAAAGGCAAAGGTAAACAATTGGCCGATGCGAAGGAAGTAAGTACTTGGTATTGAATTTCTATCGATTGACAATGACGGAGTGAGCAAGTACTAATGATTTTGGATATCCAAAGGCAAATGTAAACAACTAACCGCGATGAATGGAGTAAGTATTAATAGAGGCGGAAATTCAATAACAAAGGTAAATAAGTGACTCTGAGTGTGACGTAGGCAGAAATTCAATAACAAATATTACTGAAGGCGGAAATTCAATAGCAAAGGTAAACAATTGACTATGACGTAGGGAGGAACTATTAATGAAGGCGTAAATTCAACAAAAAAGGTAATAATTGGCTGGGACATAAGGAGCAAATATTACTGAAGGCGGAAATTCATTAGCTAAGTTAAACAATTGACTGGGACGGGAAGCAAGCATTAGCTAAGTTAAACAATTGACTGGGACGGGAAGCAAGCATTAATAAAGGCACGCAAAGAATTGACTGGGACGGAGTGAGTAAGTACGGTATTAGCTAAGTTAAACAATTGACTGGGACGGGGAGCAAGCATTAATAATGCCTGACTGGGACGGAGGGAGTAACTACGAGCAACAATAAAGACGGAAAACAAAAAGAAATGCAACCTCATCAGCTAATAGCTTGGAACAATTGAAGCAAACACAACGCATAATACTAAGCACCGTCTTCAAAAAACCGATATGAAACATCGGCTTAGCAAGCTCAAGGTGACCAAAATGACCGGGGCACTCAGCCATATTAGCCGTACAAGTCTCACACTTAAGTTTACGGTCAATAGTCCCGAGTCTCAGGTCACTAAGTCCTCCTGGTTTCGGCTTTCCTCGTTCCGTCGTTTCGCTAAACTCGATTTGCACCACTGACATTTGCCGCTGCAAAATTCACAACAACAATCATATAATCATATATCATATATTATATTACGAATAACGAAATTAGTGAAACTAGGGTTTAATTGATTGCGAAAATTACAATTTCGTCAGGGCTGAGGATACCGAACTGGATCATGTGAACTTTCGACACCTCGGCCGGCGAAAACGGAAACCGTGTATCCATCGTTAATGGATTAAAATTAAAATAATATCAAATCTAATCTAATACAAAGTAGTACAGTATATGATTAAGATAGATAAAACTTTGTTATGAAATTAGTTAATTATTTGTGAGATTTTGTGTGTTTTTTTTTTGTAATTTAGGAGGTTTAAGTGTTAATCAAATAGAAAGAGATCGGAATTGTCTCGTTTTTATATATTTTCTCTCTCTAGTTTCTCATCAGAACGGCGGATGAGAATTGGGGAGAATGAGAAACCAAAGTGGGATTAGAGGGGTAGGAGGTTTATTTATAGACGAAGTTGGACGAAAATACCCTTGGGTAACCGACTTTGATTCTCATCCACCCATTGACCTATCTATCATACGAGTAGTAGTATTAATGTTGATCCGATCCTATTGATTCGATCTAATAGTTCTATGTAGAGCCGAACAAGTTTAAGTCCAAATGGTATATATACTTCGGACTGTAAAAATAGATTGGATCGGATTATTTGGTACTGGACTGGATTTATTCAGATTCGGCACTTGATCTTCATTTTTTATAGTTTTGGTTTTCAACCTGGTACGGTCCAAAACCGGTTAATTTTGGTCCGGACTAAATAGACCAAAATTTAGGTATTTTGTGATTAATTTTCGGAACTTTATAAGGTAATCGTACTAATCGAGTATGTTATCTTCAAAATAATATTATAAACTTAATGTTGGAGATTATTTATGCTAACAATACTTTAATCGACAAGCTTATTTAATTAAAGAAAGTTAAACTTTAATTGTCATGTAGTACTTAAGAATGAAAAATAATAATTTTTGCTCCATTTTGGTCAAAGACCATAACGAACCAAAAAAACGAGTTCGGTCTGATCCAAGATTGAATCTTTTTAAGTCTGGTCGTCTTCGATCCACCTAATATATTTTTTTCGGTCTTTGGTTTGGTCTGATTCGGTCCGATTTTGGATCGATGTTCAGCCCTAGTCATATGCCAACCAGGCCCTAATATATTTTTTATAGGTGGGGTAATTTGAGTTTGGAATTATTATTTTTTGCCCGGTAAAAAAAAGTCTTACACATTACACATATGAGTCTTAGAGTCGGGATTTATTATTACAATATTTGAGCAAGAAATTAAACTAATGATGGGGTTAACAAGCAAAGTAGGTTTCTTGCGGGGACGATCATAGCTGGCCAATTGCGCTAACATTTCAGATATTTCCTTTATCAACTAAGTTTCGAAGTAGTTACAACAAGACACATTTACGCCACGAGGGTTGAGTTAAACAGTATATATGGTTTTTCGAGTAAATAAACGGGTTGATTAACAACCATTTTAAGCATTTTCAAAACTTTCTTATTACATAATAATTTATACGGAGTATCAGTTACATGTTTCGTCTTCTTATGCTCGTTATCATAATCTTGATTGTCACCACTATCATGACCATAGGTAGACCCCCAATGTAGAAATTGATGCTTAAATATACTTCGTAGGTTTCTATATATGTTGATATTTTAATTTGATATTGATTTGAACCAAAGTGAAACAAGGTGATGGACATGCATACTAAACAACATATTGAGTGAAGTTACTAGATTCCGGTCTAAATTATAGATTGACACATCAATCTACTAATTTCATGTGTTTGGTAAATGACATATTTGACAACATATTAGTCAGAATCTACTATTTTTAAACATGCTGCTAATTGCACCATATTGTAATAACATATTCAATGTATACACGATAACAATTTATTTGCCGTATAATATGTTAGTTAGCGAGCGTCATTTATTAACTATGCTAATTTAACTTCATAGTCAAGCAAGTTTGAAGATATATACTTGTATATACTAACATGATTTAAAGATATCCTCACACCGAACCATGGTCGTTTATTGCGATTATTAGGATGAACCCCAATATTAACTAGGCATAAACTCAATACTAATATCATCTCAATTGTAAGAACAATAATTAGCTAAAGCCTCTTAATCCAACAACTAGTATAGATCCCGCGCTAATGCGCGGTTTTCAAATAGTTTATTATACTTCAGAATTTAATAATTACAACTTTGATATAACTTCATTTGAAATTTAAATAATAAAATTTACTATTAGTAAGATAGAAAAGATAAAGTTCAACATTTTTACTCGTAATAAGATTGCGCGGTTTTTAAATATTTTTAAATAGATATATTGTTGTTATATCATTATATCCATTAAAGACGTAATATAAAGGTGATGAAATGACATTGGTAATACAATCAGATAAGTTATGTATTGTAATAAATATACTTATCTACTCCGCATATATTAAATAAAAAAATATAGAAAATTAAGCAAAGTTTACATGTTGAAATACTATGGAGTATGGAGTAGGGATATATATTAAATTAAACCATGAGAGCAAAATATATAATTCGTAAGTCTTTTTAGAAGTAAAAATATCTATGAATAATGTTAACTTGTAGTACAAAGTGCGAAAGTGGTAATCGAGACAGAGTATTCGTTTCCATCATGGCATCATGTTTAGTTTTTAAAAATAATAATAGTAAAGTATTCTCATCACATACTACATATAGTCAGTGCAATTTCATGTATGTAACTAACAGAATCAAAATATCTTATTAATATGTCTATCGAAATTGAAAAAAATATTAACCATTTTAAAACAAAATATAATTATTTACTGCTTGAAATAACATGACCTAGTTGTAGATTTAATAATGGGAAGTCTAATTATGGAATACTTATTTAGGTGGGAAAAATTTGATGAACTCTTATTCTTTTAGTATAAGGGGATGAAATTGAGAGTTCGATTTTTACCCGCAATATACTTCGTTCATTTGGACTGCTGAACCCCAAAAAGAGAAGAAAATATCACCTCAATTGATCTAAATTCTAAAGCCCATTGCCATCTACTGCACAAACCCACGACCTAAAGTCCAATATAGTTACGACATTTTTGTACACACTAAAAACATGTTGAATACAAATTAGTTGGATTCATCATCCATCAGACCATCACTGGGTAATCTGTTTTGAAAGCCGAAAAATTCTAGTATCCTCGGAGAGGACCGTACTTTTACACAGTTACACCTAAAACATTATAATATTACTATCCGGTTACCCTCCTTCAGGTGTAAGGGGGGCAGTCCTCACGAACGACACACGGATTTTTCTTGAAAGCCTATACATGTCCTTTATATCTGTGACATGCATGTTTTCAATTTGAAATTATTGTTTCCGCAATTTACCCGGTTTTCTGGGGTATCATCAGCAAATCTTTTACTTGTGACCTCTCACAAACCTCTCTCCCACTTCTTATCCACTTGCAATTACTTTATTCGGTGTCACAAGTACAACACAAGAATTGGTGATGTTGAATACCCTAACAAGTTTAATTTTGCATTTTGCTTAAATAATAAGGCCGATTTTCATGCCCCCTCCCCCTAATGCTGTCATATGTTATGCACCACATTTGTCGCTCGAGATAAATGAGGTGCTTAACATATGAAATTGTTGTTGTACGATGTTCTTATTCTATAATTTGTGATGCTTAATGACGTAGTCTTTGTAATTGATTTTGACTTATCTATTTCCGGACCAATTTAGTGTCGACCTTGGCTTGTATCGCCAGTGTCGACCCACATTATTTTCCCCTCAATTTTCATTGTTGGTTCATGAACGCCACCGGCTTATTATCGTTTCCAGTCGTCTGGTAGCACATCGCCTTTAGTTCTAGCAAAAACCTAGGGATTCTGATTGATTTAGGCTAGTGTTATGAATTTAAAATGAACAGATTCGTCGTTCTCGGTCAGGTAGATGACTGTGGTAATTATTGATTGTGACTGACCCCTACTCCGATTTTAGAAGCCTTAAGATGAATGTGAGTTATGAGTACCTGATTCTTCTAGCTATAATTAAGCCCCTTTCATGACAGTAAAAAAAAGGGTGTTTTTTTGTTGTATCCGACTCTTATTGGGCATTTTTAACGTGCTTATGGACTTGTTATCTTGCTCGAGCAACGACTTGCTAGTTGCTAGTTACGCGTCTAAAATTATCTGATGATTTTTTTTTACTTCACCAGTTCCTCAAACTCAGGGAGAATGCTATTTCTTCAGTGATTCTTGGTTGCTGGGTGGTCTTAGAGTCTTAGACTAGTATGCTGGAACTCAATTTTGTAGTTGAAGTGTTCATATTTTCACAAGCCTATTACCTTAATGCCTATTGTAGCTAGCAGTTTGTGCTATTGAGTTGAGTTTCTTAATTCTGATGTTTATAGCCAGTATTTATCGTTGTTCATCGACTTTCAGGCATGGATGAGCCAGTAGTTACTTGAGTAGACTATCCCTCGCATTCTTTCCTGAATTCAGTTATTTCTTCAATCCTCGATGTTTTACCCCATCCCACTCAACAGCTGTATTTCCCTGCTATGTAGAACTCAGCTATAACATATTTGAAAGAGACATCGAGATGGTAAAACGTTGACTAAGTGTCTAAGGCATGGTCTAATGAAAAATAGCGATGAACTATAGCATAAATTTTCAGCGACATTGTAACCGTTTACTGGTAGAAAGTGGTTGCCTGAATTGTCTAATACACAGAGACACCATGAATGAAGTTGCAGATAACTTCCTGTTTTCATGCTAATAAGTTTAGTAGGTGGTAGGATTTGTGGCCAGTGCCCAGTAGTGAGAAGGTTGGTGTTTTTGAAACCGTTTAAAGATCAACTAGACGCGCACCAAAAACTGTTTATTTGACTTACGGATTTCTGTATAGGAACAGGGAGGCCATAGCTATTACTCTATTAGAATAACCCGTATCCTTATTTGACTTACGGATTTCTGTGACACGTTTACCTCTATCTTTTCTCAGATACCTTTGAGCAGAGAAAGCTAATATTAAATGTATGCCAGATTTATCGGTAATCTTTCCTTTTGATACACAGACGTCATATTTCTGTAATTACACTGATGTTGGGCATGAGGGTGAGACCACATTTCCTAACGCAAAGCATCAGTGCGGTTTATTGGAGTTTGCTTTTCTGGAGCATAAAGTCTTATGCTTCCTTAGATCCATCGAGCTTGTATTGTTAGTGCATAGTGATTAGATGCAGACTGTGTCCTAATGTCATGTTACTTTTTACGACATTCTGTCAGGATCGACATTACTAAACCTTGATTATCTTCTCTGGATTAAAGAAGTCCTAATGTCATGTTACAAGCGGTTGTGCTGCAGTTAAGGGAACAATTGGTCCCGGACTAATTGGATTCGTGTTAAGGAACACAAAAATGACTTGTTCAGGGGACTAATTGGTCACGGCCCTCACGGCCCTTGTTTATCGGTACTTATGTTTAATGTATCATATCGTTAATTACTTCACCATTGTTCACATCCCTTGCAGAGTTGCAGGTGAAATGCCTTCTCATTCAAATAGCTGTTGTATCCACTAATTACCCATTGTAAGTTGTAACCACCACCCAAGAAATTATAAGTTTGTTTTTAACTGTATAAAGGTAGAAATTGTTTGTTTGTAGTGAACCAAAAGGAGACAGGAGTTGAGAACATTAAAACCGTACAATTTTGGTCCTGTTTTTGTTGATTTCGCGCATAATTCTTGTTGGATACTCAAACTTGAATAGTTTTCTCTTGTCTAAAGTAAATCTAAAGACACAAGACTTTTTGGGTAGAAAACTCAACTAACATCTTGGCAACATTCAGAATGATAATCTCGACAAATTATTCCCACTTGCACATCCAGTCGGTGTAATAGTAATCGCTTCATTGTTCTTTTCTGCCCGGTTATGTTTCATTTGCTTCTGAACTGTGTTGTGCATCTTGATGTTTTGAGCAGGCGCATAAATAGGTCCGCCATCCACATTCAGCATGCGGATGACAGCTTTACGGGAGTAGGCATTCAATCCTGTGATATATCGACAATAATCCCGACTCCTAACTGCCTCATTTGACTCTTAAGCCTACTGCAGCACTCTAGTAGCAGATACAGTCTACAAATTATACAGGTAACTCCTACTAATTCACTATCCCATGAAATTTTGATTTGGTAGGTCACCCACCTGTGAAAAATCTAGAATATTTATTTATATAAATTTGAAAAATGTCAACTTGTTAATTAATTATTAAGCCAAATGTGAAGCTAAAGAAAGACTTTAACTTTTCGTTTGATTTGGTGGAGTTTTGGATTAAAGTCCTTATTGTCACACAGTCATACTCTCCCAGAAAAGAACCCTTCCACCTTCAACGAAAATGAGTCTTATGTGGTTTGTAAAGTCCGCTTTATCGAGTTAGTTACCCTATACTTTTCAAGCCATTTTTGCCATCATGTAACTAATCCCTTTTAACATCGTGACTTAAATTTATCGATTCATGACGTTTAGGCCAATCCCTTTTAACATTTCTCAATTGAGTCGATATGGTGAAGGAGATGATGTTCTAGATTACTTATGTATGTTATAGTCGACACATGTCAACTGACTTAGTTGACGTTTTTGAATGTAGTATTCATGACCCGGGCGGATTTAGGGGGTGCCTACCTTGACATTTTAGAAGTATTCATTTCAACTCCGTAGCGTCGTGTGTTCAAATCCTGCAAGAGGGATTGTCATTGTAAGATCTTGCTGTGTGTTTTTGGGACCTTCACCAATATTTTACATGCAAGTTTACGTATTCAAAAATTTGAACCCGGAATCCCTGCAAGTGGTAATCAAGTCCCTTTACTTTGTACAATTGTGAAATTCAACCACTTAAGTTTTAATTGGAGTGATTAGGCCCCATAAGTTACACAATAAGTGAAATTACCCCTTACCCAAAATCTCACGAGAAATTCAATTTATCATATCATAAAAATATTATTGGTTATGCTTTTATATAAAAAAAAAAAGCTTAATTAATGAATATAATAAGCCTACAAAAATGTTCGCATTAATTAGAAAAATAAAATCAAAATTAATTTATGAATCAGAATATTTATTTTTTATATATAAAATATACAGAGTATATATAAATATATTTCAATGCTTTACCGATTTAAAAAAAATTAAGAATTACAAAATATTTTGTTAGGTAAAATTAAAATTCGGAATAATAGATTTTCGTGTCAATATATACAAAAAATATAAAAAAGATATGCAAAATATAATGGCAAAGTAAAAACATTGTGCAAAACTATTTACTTTTTCATCATTTCATAATACTTTACGTACAATATTGTTAATTATTATTTTCAAAATAAAAAACATATTAAATTTTAGTTTTGTTTTATTTATTTACGAGATAATGAATTTCTCACGAGATTTTGTCAAGGGGTTTAATTTCACCTTTTACATAACTTAAGGGGCCTATTTATTACATTTTAAACTTAAGGGGTTGGATTTCACAATTGACCAAAGTAAAGGGATTCGATTACCACTTT
>JAIUZE010000193.1:0-43609 GCA_022085475.1 Heliosperma pusillum | reverse complement strand
ATAATATAAAAAGCCTAGATTGAGCAATTATTGAAGCGACACGTGTCAATCCCTCCTTCATTTGTAAGACATTATTTGTTATACTTCCAATCTCTAAATCACATAGTATACTCTCTTAAAATTTTTAGACTTTCCATCTTTCCTCTTTAATGACACTTAAATTCTTGTAATTTATGTCCATTAATTAGTAATATTCCATTTTTAAGTTTTTCAACTCATTCACCTACCTCTCTATGCATATATATAATTAAGTTGTAAAGAGAAAAATCAAATTAGTCACTACATTTTCATTCTTTTTGCAAATGGTTATTATTCCAATTTTCCTTTTTGATATTATAATTTATTAATGTTTTTGTGTAATATTGGTAGTTATGTTTTGTCATCATAATCTTTGTATTGGTGCCCCATTTTATCGTTATTTTCATTAGTTTTTTAATTATCTATATATACGCGTATTTTACATCAATATAGTATTTCTTTCGTATAATGTTCCTTATATTTCATCACATGACATATGAGCTCATTACATATGATCCTAACTATATCATGTACTACTTTTTGCTTTTACAGCTACTAAGGAGCAAACGGGGTTGTGGATGAAATAAATTCCAATTTAACACTGATATATAATATATATAATTATGAATTTAAAAGTTATCAATTGGGTATGATATCATTGACATATAAGCCATGAATCAATGTCTTTTGGAAGAGCAATTTGAATTGAAGGTGATACTGGTCTCAAGGGATCTTAAGACTATAGGCTATGTAATCAATTTCTTACAATAAAGTTAAACTAAACCAAGCTCGGTTCTATTCATCAATGTGCTCCACAAACTCACATCAATTTCAACAGTTCACTTTGTTGTGATAATATTTTTTAACTTGCCCTATTTTTTTTTTAACTTCGTTATACTTTGTAAGATGTATTTTTTTAATTTAAAATGGTGAGATTTTGTATATACGACGGTGTTAATGTGAGGCTCAACTTGGACTCTCACGACAATGCATGCAAAAAATTAAGGGACAATAATATGTATATATGAATATAAAATAATTAGATTTCGGGATAAACATTTATTTTTTAACCATAAAATTAAGTTTCAGTTTTCCTTTATTACTTTATTTCTGATATATTAATAATAAAGATTCATGATCAATTATTAAAGTCAAATGTTTTTATACAATTCTATATATGTAGTTTATATTTAAGTTATGTAAAACCATGTGGGTAAAAAATAAAGTGTCCCCTCTCAACAAGTACATTGTGCCATATGATCGAGGACTGTTGTTTTTAGTATGATATAACAATTATTCAAATTTTGAGCATTATATAAAAAGAATGTCTTGAACATAAATAAAACAATGTATGAATAACAATAAAATGAGAAACTAAAATCCACGTGTTATAACCGCTCCGCGAATTTCGCGGGCAATAAAACTAGTTGTTTGATAAGAAAGCAAAGATAATAAAAGCCTTCCAAATGTGATTTAGGTAAGATCATCTAGTTTGATTATTATATTATTATGTGGAGATATTTTAGAGCCACCATGTATGGAGAATGATTATACATTAATATCCCATTGCCTTACGTGTTTATCATCAAGTTTTTCAATACTATCAACTTGTATTTTTTTTTGGAAACAATTCTAAAATTGTCAATCTTGTTACATACTTTCTGTGCCGTAAAGTTTATGTCTAATAACCTTAAATTTTGTTCAAATAACGAAACTTGAAATGATTTTGTTAGGAAAATGAGCTCTTTACAAATTATTTTGTTAAATCGAGTTTTAAAAAATAAGAATATCTATAAAAATATTCTCGAAAAAATCTATTTATTATTCAGGTATGATTGGAATATAGGATTAAAAATGCTGATCAACTAAAATTAGATTTCTTACGGTATACTAATTTTTTTCTAGTGAGAACACACA
The DNA here is from genome assembly GCA_022085475.1 of Heliosperma pusillum. Lineage (NCBI taxonomy): Eukaryota > Viridiplantae > Streptophyta > Magnoliopsida > Caryophyllales > Caryophyllaceae > Heliosperma > Heliosperma pusillum. The sequence continues at coordinate 41,674 of JAIUZE010000193.1, read as the reverse complement.
TTTACCGTAACACCAAACACACATCTACCTGTCGAATCGACTATAACTTATCTTCGAAAACACTCTTATAGTAACTTTCAAAACTAAATTTTAACGTTAATCATATCCTAAAACACAAATAAATCTAACTTTTTATTTCGTCACGCCACAACCGAATCAAAATATCCTACATTTATTTTCGGTGCTACAAACCCTACATTTTGTAAAACGAGACTGGTCCTCAAACCCATAAAACTCCTACTTAAATTAATCCAAACGCAATCCTTTCTCTCCAAATTAGCATTAAATGACAACCAAATCAAAAATTCAATTCATTCATTAATTAATTAACCAAAAAATTGACATATAGAGATTTTGTTCATTTATTTATCCTTTTCCTTAACACACACAAATTACAATTACAAATAGTACTTCGTACATCATTATTGAATAACAACAAATCAACAATTAACATTCATATAAATTCTAGTTGGTGAACATAGTTTTCTCTTAGCAACTAAGTTTCCTTTTTTCTCTTCTTTCTTCTATATTCTACTACTCTTCCCTAAAGTCCTATAAATCTCTTTCATTTCAATCCAAAAATCCCACCTTTTTTATTTCATTTATTTTGATTTATTTTTATTTGGGTTTTTAAAAAAAAATGGAATTTTATGCATACCCATCTCAATCTATTGCAACATCATCTTCAATTTTATCAAATTTGGCTGATAAAATTAAAGGAATTCTTAATTTTGCAGTTTCAGCAATTCTTGGGAATCTTTTCTCTGCCTTTTTCACATTCTGTTTTGCTTTAGGTTTGATCCCTTGTTCTTGATTCAAAATTTTCATCTTTTTTATGTTTTTTTGTACATTTTTAGCTTCTTAGAACATAATTATGATCTGGGTTATGCTTAAAATCTTACATCTCATGTTTTTTAGATATTTTTTTGGTGGAATTTATTATTGTAATTGTTATTATGTCCAAATTTTAAAACGTTTGTTTTGGATAAGTGGCGGAATCAGGATTTGTAGTTAGGGGGCGGAAATATTAAAAAAATCGAAACTTTATTTTGTACTAGACAAGACCCTTAGTTCCACCACTTTCGTCCCCATTCATTTGTTTACCTTTGATTAAAATACCGCTCAGAGAGAATCGAGAATATAAAAGGTAAACAAATAAATTAGACGGAGTGAGTATATGGTTTTCTAAGAGGGTTGGATAGTGGTAAACAACCTAGAAGAAGTTTGATTTTTTTTATTGTGACATTAGGAATTATTAAGAATATAAGATGATGATAATAAGAAAAGGAAATTGTTTAATGTGTGAATGCAGTTGGGACACTGTTAGGAGCAATGACAGGAGCATTGATAGGGCAAGAGACCGAGAGCGGTTTCGTAAGAGGAGCTGCAATTGGAGCTATCTCTGGTGCTGTTTTCTCCATTGAGGTCTTTGAATCATCTGTTGTTCTTTGGCGATCCGATGAATCTGGCATTGGCTGTCTTCTTTACTTGGTATTCCATACTTCTGCCTTTGTTTTTGTATAAAGTTTTTCTTTATTGGTGTAAAGGGAGCCACAAGGGCGATTTTGATGCTGACGTGTTTGAATTCATTACATGAGTACCACATGTCATGACGTTATCAACTAAGCTAGTTGATATTTGATGGTTGTTGTATAACTTAGTGTAGTTATTCTGTCAACTTTGTGTGTCCTGCTAGAAAGAACAATGTGGTTTCAGTATGGTGATCTGAATCTGACTTGTGTCGAAGAATGATCTACATGTGAATGCGTTGATATTTATTTTTCTGTTTATTAGTATAGATTTTTGGTTGTGTGAAGAGAATGTAATTTGCGGACTTTGCAGATTGATGTTATTGCAAGCCTCTTGAGTGGTAGACTTGTACGTGAGCGAATTGGCCCGGCCATGTTAAGTGCAGTACAAAGTCAGGTAGCATTTATTTCCAATGTTTGCTAGTCATGGACGTAGTATATGACTAATATATACACATAGTTATGGTCACATGCTGATTACGATTGGTTTGTTGTTTGTGTTCTTGAATGGGTTAGATGGGCGCTGTTGAAACTAATTTTGAGGAAGTAACCAATATCTTTGACACGGGTGGTGCGAAAGGTTTATCGTGTGATTTCGTTGAGAAGATACCTAAGATCAAAATCACAACGGAGAACAACATGGATGCTTCAGGGGAGAGAGTGTCGTGTTCTGTTTGCCTGCAGGTTTGCTTATTTACTGACTGTATGTTATCTTGTCTGACTTGTAGAAATATTTTTTCGCTGTGCTGAGACTGTTTACCGATGCAATGCAGGATTTTCAAATTGGTGAGACGATTCGGAGTCTGCCCCATTGTCACCACATGTTTCACCTTCCTTGCATCGACAAATGGCTGCTGAGGCATGGTTCCTGTCCGTTATGCAGACGAGATCTGTAATGTAATAATTTCTTGTACAATTTTTGACACGAATTTCATCACTTGACCCAGTTGGAGTGCTGTTTCTGTTAATTATACCTCTATAACAGCCCCATGTAGATTAATTTATAGCTTGTTCTCTTTGTACTTGGATTGGTGTTCATATATAAAAAATTAGAGTGGATCGATCATGTTCCCCATTTTGCCTTGCCTTAAACCAGACACTATTTCTGTTTTGATGTTTTGCTTACTAGATCTGTGAATCAGTGAATATGCCATGACTCGAGAGACGTCTCAATGAGTGATGTTCATGGACAGACTTGAACTGAGTCCGAAATCTCCCCCACATTGTAAACGAGGCCAAGTGAGGGGAAGATGACAGTATCTAACACTTAACATCAGCCTATAGATGGTGTCACACTATAAGACGGACCATTTGTATAAAATAACTCTTTTCTTAATAACATTAGATGAATGACTGTCTGACACACATTATAAGACCGTCTTATTTTAGAATTTGCGACAGAAAGAAATATCTAGGATCCTCATTGTAGATACCGCGATTGGTATGAACATAAATAAATAAGAAAATAAGTAATATGCTGTCAGGGAAACAGAGTTAAATAGGCAAGTATGGTTGTAGAATTAATTATTCAAATGGTAATAGAAAGGTATGGTCATCACATTCTGATGGATTGCATTCAATGCTGAGTTGAATGTGGGAGGATAACATATATCAGATGTAATAAGGTCACAGGCATGTCCTGTTTTGCCTGTAAACAATGTACCTCTAATAATAAGGGTATGGCTTTGTTCACTTGCACCCAATGTACCCATCTCGCCCTTGCGGATTGCTTTCAAATCATCTCGAAGATACGGATAGGTACCAGAAATACAGAAAACCTATATTGGCCATCAAGTCAGTTAACTTTTTTGTCTTTCTGAAGCCAGTGAGATAATCGATACTGATTGAAACGGAAAAACAAGTTTAATGTCATTTATAGTTGGGCATTTACAAATTGTCAAACAGCGACTCAAAATTTTTCAAGAGTCGTACCTATGACGAGGTACGATCAATGGGTTGAATATGGACATTCCTCACCCATATGGTAAATCTTAACTAGAGAGCAGTTACAAAACTAGCTGCTTCTCGTCGTTGTCCTGAGGCTCCTCGCATGTTACTTAGAATGAACACGGGGAGTATGCTAGTGCTAATGATAATTCTATATCGTAACATCAAAACAAGAATCAATAATCGATCAACTGCATACAGCAGTAAACACGGCTCTCTTCCGACTAGCTAGAAAGATTATTTTAAGTCGTGTGAAATGATTAGATATTCAAAGCCGGGGATTCCAGACGTAAGTAGTCGTACATGATCCCACGTGTAAAGTCAGTGCCTCTAGATTGAGTGAGGAAGATGCTGTTTTCTCCAGTCTTAAGTAATGAACTTGGTACCGGTATGCTGTACAACCTATACAATCCATGGATTCCGTGTCTTGCTATTGCATTATCCCTTCCTATCAGCATCGTTCTAAAAAGAGGAAGATCTATCAAGTTCGGGTTGTTTACCCTCACCTGTGGATCAGTTAAGTATCAATCTCTTAGAAGTTAATACACCGAGAAAACGTGTACACGGGCTAGGTAGGGCGGAGTGGTTCCTGACCTGTAATTCAGCCTGAGCAGCTGCAGCAAGCGCGATTTGTAGAGTGTAAGTAGTATCAGGAGCTACTTCTGTTAAAGGAAATCTGATTTCCCATGTAGTTGGCTCGTAACTATACCCGTTCCTCCTACAATCACAAGTAAATGCTTAATCATGACTTAATCAACTGAATTCGACTTTACCTTGAACAGAGTTGAGAAGGACTCGGGTGTACCTAGGCACATGAGCGTAGAACCAATCCTTACGAAAATCACTTACTCCTACAGTGTATATCAGGTCTTGTTTGGGATAAAGATCTGTGTAACGATCCCACAAACCGTATTGTCTGTACTTGTCCTGGTTATCTTGTATATAAAGTCTGTTGACGAGGTTTGGATATGGATCAGGGATAAAGAACTCTGCTGCAGTGCGGTCAGGGACACCGATTTCCCACAATGTAGCTCCATTTCTTGGAGGCCTATACACTATATCCCTCATCTCTATTTGCTTCCCTGAAATACTCAAATCCATAATTCATTAATAGTCGATACAACCTTCAAGTCAGTTGACTGTCGACGATAAGACAAAGGTTTATTAGATTCTTAGCACAGGGACATCGAATTCTCTTTTGCGAGTGTGCTTGCGAGTGGGCGTACCTGGTGTGATGGTAAGGTCTTGAGAAAATTTAAAGTCTCCTATGAAACCAGGAGCCCACGCGAAGAGGCTATAGTTGCCTGCACGAACATCTTTAATCACGAATCTCCCTTGAGCATCGGCCTGAGTCCAAAACTGATAACCCTGCAAGTACCGGAAAAAGGGAAAAAAACAAACTCCTGATTATTTTTTTTTGTGGTCATCAATTGTATGAACATAAACGCTTCGGGTTCTTCCGAACCTTGACTTGATGTTGCCACGAGCCTGCCTCTCCAGGCGGAGCCAAACCAACCCAAGCAAAAGCTGCAGGCATTGCTACCCGATAACTGTATGTAGTTATGAACAATACATAGATTAACAATATAGTATATGAGGATGGTAATAACACGTGTGCATACATCAAAATGATTGAACGACATATATACCTATCGTCGACTAGCAATGTACCCATAACCGATCCACGATCTTGAGCCTTGGGAAAATCAATTGACCCTGGGAAATCATAAGGCCACTTTTCAACTTCCTGCAGCATCTGATTTACAGCAACATATAATAAGTTTTCTGGCTTGCTCATCAGTGGATGGAAAGGATATAATTTATTTATTTACCTGATTTTTCGCGCCTTCCCAGAGTGTACGAGGGTCTGCCTCACCAGGCATGGAATTTAAATGCACAAAGTATGGGCCAAAAACCTTCTTCCATGGCTCTCCATCCGTAAAACTCATGCTCAAGTTCTTACCGGCATAATGAATGCTGTGAAACATCTGTTGAAAACAGTTGCTTAGGGAAATGTATAATGCTTTCTACTGTACATCAAGGAAATATAAGGCGGAATTAAGAGGAGTTCAAGCGAAGTGCATACAGCGAGTAGATTGGGGCCGACATGAGCGGTAAGGTCTTGTTTATGAGGACCACCCATCCGAAATTCATTACTAGGTGTTATTATCCAAACTCCGACTGGAGGATCAAAGGACATCCACCCATGTACTTTATTATCCTTGTTTTCAGTCGAATACTGGTATTTATCGTCCACCTCTCCTTTGAGCTTACGATTGGTGGGATTAGTCAAGATAACAGCTTCTTTAAAGGCCAGTGGTCGACCAGATTCACGGTCTTGTGGCATTGGCATAATGCGCTGTATCCTGTCTGATATAGCCATGTATCGGAACCTGACCATTTCTCAATAGTTAAACACTGTTTTTTTTCCTTAAGAGTAATGTAATCTCAGGAATATAGCAGTGAACTTACTTGTGGCTTTCAAGCTTATAAACAGCTCGTATTTGATCAATTTGTAGAGAAGGCCATCCTTGTTTTCGCTCAAATATGGCATACGAGTAAAACCCTGAGCTGCCTCGGAGCATCACATACCTACACATTCGAGGCAGACGTTTATTGATTAATGATTATTATTCCCTAAGCGAAAATAGATCAACGTGTAGTCGTGTTATTAAAATTGGTTAACAGTTCATTCGAGTCTACAAGCCTACGAGGCTACGATGCATACCTGTTATCTACTTGTAATGGTACAGAGTGAGTCGGAGGAACCACGAAAGAAATCTCCACCTTTTCGGAAGTGTAGCTTACGATATTAAAACTCGCTCCCACGAGCCTGCACATAGTACATACATTCATAAGACAAGGCTCATAAAAATGCCTCATTTCAAATATAATACTCTTTCCGTCCCAATTAACCGGCTAAACAAAATAGACTGAAAAGCGGATACATTACACAAATTCAGCAGAACCGTCGTCGTCTAATTTAACGCTTGAGGCAATATCCCAGTACCTGTACAATTAACCATGCATGAAATAAGTAAAACTAGTTTAATTAATTGATAATCGGTTTTTTTAACACGTGCACATATACTAGAAAAGCGGAACAATACGTACCCTCTATGAGATGGCTTGTGAGATGTGTCAAGGACATTATCAAGACCACCATAACGTATTCCACTTACGAAGCCTTCTGGATTTGAAAAACTTACTTGGAGTATTCCATTGTCCAATACTACCTACATTATCAATTTTCATTTTCAATTTCATTCTTTTTTGTATTTTCAATTGATTTCACATTAATTATGATCGCTTTTTCTAAGATGCGCCCTTATAACACACCATAAAAGTCAAACAATAAATATCATGGAAAATTGAAATATAAATGCACCTTTTCAGTTTTCAATGCTATTTTTATAGTTAAACTTTCCTTTTAAATTTTCTTAATATGTGCCCTTAAGACATATTTTAGAAAAACCGAATTACTATTATAATACTTTTGTCGGTTAATGTCAATATTAACTCCCTTTTCAATTCAGTACAACATTCCTCTTTGACTTTCTAGAGTCAACGTTTAGTAAATATGTTAATCTGAAAATAGCCGCATTTGTGTTAAAGAAATCTTCAACTTATACGATTAATTGCAAATTTAGGAGATGTGATTTCTCGCTAACTTATTGAAATGTGTATCCTTAGGTGTAAGGGTGATAATGAAACAAGACAGCTCGCGAATAACTTGAGATCGGCTCGATAAAAGCTCGGCTCGTGAGAATTCGGCTCGAGCTCGAGCTCGGCTCGCCGAGCAAACGCTAGCTCGGCTCGAAAAGCTCGTGAGCAGCACAAAATTGTATGATTAGATAAGATATAAATTCATATTTTATAAAAATATTTTATCATGATTATATCATTGTATCATACATAGTAAATGTGTCACTTATTTGCCAAATATTTTTACATGTAAACTTCGAGCATTGTTAATGAAAATATCGGAAAAAAAATAATCAAAATTAACACTTAAATATAGGCTCGATTTGAGCTCGAGTCGCATTAAAGCTCGCAAGCTTGATATCGAGCACATCTTTCAAGCTCGGGTAAGCTCGAAATCGGCTCGAGCTCGAGTTTTGGTTCTTGAGCACAAGCCGAGCAAGACCAAGCTCGAGCTCGGCTCGGCTCATTAGCACCCTTACTTAGATTTTTTTCATGACCATTTTATTGTTGATCGTGACAAAAAATATAACAATTTAATTTCATACTTATATTTTATAATAAGCGTACCTATTTTATCTATAAACGTAATTTATACGTACTATTTTGGGTTGATTTTCTACTTTATATAATTGGGTTGATTTGTAATAACAATAAATACTAAAGATTTTGAGAGTATAAATGCAAGTGTAGGGCAAGCGGGACAAACGTTTCGTGAGGTAACTTCAAGCCGGACCGGAGGGGAGTGTCCTGATTGTAATTCCGCGGGAGCTTCACTTGGCGATGTGCTGCAAAGTTACATCACATGATATATTAACTAAATGTGTGAGTTTTACACAATGCAGTTTTATTTTATACAATATAATTATAAAAAAGCGGGTTCTATAATTATACTAGTATGTTGTCCGTGTGTTGCGCGGATTTTAAAATACTTGGCTAAATATATAACGTATTATGACGGTTTATCTTTTATTGTGTAATGAGTATTGTAGCTACAACAATTTTAATACTAACAAAATTCGATATAATGGTTATTATTGTTTCAAGTTGTGATTTTATTAGTTATACTAATTTAACACTTGGATGGCATATTTTTTCCCTTTAAATAGTATTTTGAGAGGTCTATTTGGTAATTAAAACAAAATAAAAATGATAACTCATTTGTAAATTAATTAATTTAACTTTGCGTTATACTTATATGTACACCTTTTGTCTCTTTTGATCTTTGTATCTAAAGTAGTGCTTTCTTTTTTCACATCAAAATATTCTTGTTACTCAATTTTCTTTTAACCCGTTCTGAAAATTATATCAGCTTTCGGTACTCCTCTAAAAGTTTATCGTTAGACTTCTCTTATTATAAGAGTACTCTTAATACCCTCACCTAATTATCCTTCTTTTCTTGTCCCAACTTTGTATGTTTATGGTCTAGTCGTACCGAGCACCGTATTTCTCTTTTCTTGTGACTTGCTTTGTGAGGTATGTATATTATTCCCACATATGTTACCCGGCCTCTTCTATGGGGTTTGCTTATTCAGCCTTCTTGTGACATGTGTCACCATCTATCTAAGAGCATCATCCGCATTATGTAGCATTATCCCTCGCTGTATTGGATATGGTTTTTCGTTAGCTCTCGTTACCTTCTACATACTCCTTTAATTAAACTTGCAGCCTAAACTTTTTCAAAACCTCAATCACTCCAACACAACTTGCTTGATTACTATGATCTTTTCTCCGTGATCATTTGGTGTCTTTGACCTACTTAGTGTTAGAACCCTTAGACCCGCGATATCTTTCTTCTACTCATTCTCGTTGTACTTCTGGTCTCTTACCAATACTCTTGAAGCCCTCCCTTAAACTAAAATTTGTTGGACACTTCTTGATTATTTTTCATATTAATTGATTATTTTCATATTTCTAATATTATCTTTACTATAATTACTCTAATATAAAATTTAAAATTTGAAATTAATTCATGTATATAATAGTCAGTTTGAAAAACCTTACCTTCATAAGTGTACAAATAATTTTAAAAAATAATTTTCTAATTCAAATAGGAAAATGATAGAAAAAATTAATTATTTCCTAATTTTAATAGGAAATTGTAAATAATTAATTATAATTTTCTATTTCTAATAGGAAAATAGTTCTAATAGAAAATTTTTAAATAATTAATTTTAAAATTTATTTTAGATAGTTCAAGTAAGAGACTACCAAGTTGCGAAAAAAGCTTCAAATATATGTGTATAGATTGATTGATTGATTAATGGCTAAAAGAAGTTATTAAAAAAAATTGTAAAATAAAATTGTGTAAGAACGACTTGCATAATTTACACAAGTATTTGTGTAGTTCAATTAAATAAAATTATTGCACCCATGAGCACTTATATCAACTCGCAAGAGGTTGTTCTAACTTAACCAAATGTCTAGTGTTCAGGCCATGAGAATACAGTAGTGTTAAAACTCATGAGAGAGAGCGTTACCGTCCTAGTGATCCTACTCGACTCGAATTCGAATTAAATCGAATGAACTAATGATTTACACCAAAAAAAAAATTAAATAGAATTATTGCCGCACAACGTCAAGTAATAATACGGAATGTCACATTCCATCAAGTACTTGATCTTTATATGCATACAACCATTATAAAGTACTGGAAATCGAGTTATCTATACATCATCTAAAGAATTAACGCATTAATCGTGACATATTATTCAGGTTCTCAATTTGTAACCACTAAAATAAGACATCTTCGATATAAATTATATAATTAGTCGTTATGTTTATATATGTAGATATACGAGTAGAATGTTTTTTCTTGTCACAATAATTAATATATGTTTGTAAATTTGAAACACTTACTAGGCATGGCAACCTCCAACATAGAGTATGTGGACTTGATATACAATCAAAAGTATTGTACCAAGGCCCCTCCAATAATCCATATCTTTATGAGTTGAATATATTTTTGAACTCGAACCTGGCAATAAACGAAATAAAAGATAAAATAAATATCGGGATAGAAGGAGTATATATACTGTATATGTAAAACACGTTATTGAAAACAAAGGAAAACGACATCAAGACATAATTTTTAAAGTTCGTAGCCAGAAAGCATACAAACTCACATATATGAATCGAACCTCCAATTTTACGATCACAAGGAATTACACTTATAACAACTTAAATAGCTCTTGATTATTATGTTTGATGCATATAAAAGGGAAGGTGGTAGGTGAAAATTATATATTTATGGGATCATTATTTAATACAGAAAAATCTTATTTGATTGACAATATAATTTTCTGATAATTAATTGTTTAGTTTTAATTTGTTGACATAATAATATGGTATTTCTTTCTATAAGTGCAAAGATACAAATTAAGGAAAGCATTAATGCACGTAATTAGTGCACATATAAGTTTGGAATCATGCATGGTCTTGAAATCATCTTCCTAAATTTGAGTTTTACGTTACTATGTATGGATTAATGGAAGAAAATCAACAAAACTTAAATTCAATTTACTAAAAACTCAAAAAAATTCATACCAAAAGTTTTAATTCTGAGTTTCCTACTTTACTAATATGATAACATATAGGAGTATATATATTTTTAATTCAGTTCCATGGATGTACCACTTTAGTTCAAAAAGTTGCATGTACCAATTTAATGTACCAGCTGATTTAAGTGCTCATTTGTTAACTTCTTAACAGATCATGTATAATACACGCTAAAAATTTATATGAAACCAAATTTACGAGTCCAAGATTATTTCTTAAACATGGTAAATATGAATTCACACTTTAATTTTTTATGGGAAAATCTTGTAGACTTTTATTGTAATTTGGGCCTAAATTGTATTATTAATGGTAATTTAATTTTACATTCATTGAACTTAATTTCGCGTGCTACACTTATGTACAAAAATGTAAAATTTCACGTTTAACGAGTAGGGTTTACAAAAAAAGAAAAGGAGAGAGTATATTTCGTAAGAAAATAGGTTATCGGTATGAGACTACTCTTGCTAAATCTATCAAGTATCAATCACACATTCACACCTGAGAAGAAGTCTCCTATAACACACGTTTACAATAAAAAGCATTTAAAACCATATAACAAAGATCTTACACAAATTCTTGTTTACAACCGTTGTAAATCAGAATAATTTACAACGAGAGTGTAAAACCATCCAAACCAAACACTTTTTCCGGGGATGATGGGGTGATTAACCCCTCGTTATAATTTACAACGGATATAAGCAAGACTAATTGAAGATCTTAATGCTCTTATCGAGTTATTATGGTACAATGATGGCTGATAAAACCTTATTTTTAGTAAAATTATTTAAATAAAATACTTCCTATATATAACTTACTAGATTTTATGCCCGTGCGATGCACGGGTCTACATTATTGTCATTTTTTAAAATTTTCTATAACAATCAACTTATACAAATACACTTTTAAATTTGACGTTTTAACTTATTACTGAGGAACTTTAAGTACCTATAAATTTTGAACATTAACTTATTACTCCCTCCGTCTCATTCATTTATTTACCTTTTATATTCTTTGTGAGATGTATTTTAATCAAAGACAAACAAATAATTGGGACGAAGGAAGTAACTTTTAACAACATAATACTGAGTTACCGACATAAATTAAATTTTCATTTGATTATAAAATAATTAAACTTTATCACAATCGTTAAATTTGATATTATTTTGACTTTTTAGGGGAATGATACTCTTTTAGTTAACAAAATTAATCAGCCTACTTCTTGAACGTCGCTTAACCTTCTCACTCAATTTATCTAGCGATCTTAATAAGTGGAATAAAGACCATCCACGAACACCCTTGTTCGCGTAGTGCACACAAATTGGCATTGTGGCATAGGTATGTTATTGTATTTCACACGAATGTGCCATTTTTTCATTGGGTCTTTCGATTTTCTACTCTAACAAAATGTATATGTACGAAAGTTGTAAAGTTAAGGTGAACATGAAATTTTATAATATCCACTTAATTAGTATGGATACAATATCAAATAACATTAATGTACGTCTTCCAATGGGCTTAGAAAATTGGATAATTATTGAGATATAACCGTGTCCATTGATTCATTGTTAAACCTGCCTTATTAGGATGACAATCGTGTCTTTAGTATTATCGATAAAAGGTGATGACATTCTTATTCTTAGTTATTAATTTGACCCTGTACAATTTAAAATAAACCTTATTTAATCATATGTATTTATCCCCTACGATGTTAATAAAACTAAATATAAATCTCAATTGGAGTGATTATTGATATTTTTGTCATTATTTCCCGCCGTTTGTACAACACTCTAACTTAATTTTAATTTTTTTTTGTAGAATAGACATTTAGTATAGGTCAAAGTATTAAATAATGTATAGTAATATAAATTGCATGAATTCTTTTTTGTTAACCCTTATAATTTACACTTAAAATATGACTTATTAGTTATTACTCTGTAACATAAAACTTGTAGAACGGCATGCAATGTGTCATGATGTTCAAGGTTTAATTGAAAAAAATGGACCCTTATAGGTTTAATTGTATTGTACAATCATATTAAATCTAACTTAGCATATGCGTATTGTTTATGGAGCGTCTTAGAAAGTTTTGAGTTACATTGTAATTTTGTTTACGTTTTTCTAATCTAACCATAATAATTATAATAATAATATGACATTGAACTAAATCTTAGTGCAATAACCATTAATGTGGCGGGTTGGTTTTTTTTAAACGATGCAAAATTAGTTCAAATTAAGTTTGTGCACATATTACCCAAAAAATATCACTAAAACTTACGCATATTTTATTTGTATGTGGATTAATTACGATCAAACATTTATATAAATTTACTCCCTGAATTAGTGTCTGGCTTATTCAAATGAGTATGGTGTAATAGTTGTACATCTCACCCTGACACTCTATGAGATTAGTTAGAAGTAGTTTGATAATTATCTTAATTAAAAATCAAAATAAAAAAAAGTGTGGTATAATGATTTTTACTATCTTATCTCAAAACAATGTTAGGAAACTTATTTTACTTTTTCACTATTGATTTTGTGTGAGCTTATTAAATATTAACCGTGTATACTTTTATTCTGTTCAAACTCAGAGTCTCAGATTCATAAGGAAGTTTTTCTCTTTTTTTTTGTTTCTTCTTTTAATTATTATAATCACAATCACAATCCTACTTATATATGTAATTATAATATTACCTTTGATATTGCATTTAACTTGTTGATTAATAAAATAAAAAAATAATAGGTAGGTGGTAGTCTCCAAGTTTAAGATAAATTTATATTATTTAGAGGCCCTTTAAATTCTATTGTAATAGATTTTGCAATCACTATATGAGTTGGTTATACTTAACATTGATAACTTTTATTTTTTATTTTCTTAACACTTTGTTTGGATAGTTCTGGAACATGTATGTTTATATCCTGTTTGGACTAAACTTCACAATAGTATACGATCTTTTTTGCTCGTTTAATACTAATTTCTTTTGTAAAATTCTTGAGTTCCATATGGTTTTAATTGTGCTATATTTAAGTACGTATATAACGACTTAATTGTCGCTTATGCTACCATATGAAGTAAATAAACACAACTAAAATCTACCCCATTCCTTACATAATGACAATAGGACTAAAATAATGCCTATAAAAACACTGAATTATAAAACAACACATTTATATGAGAATCTAAATGTATATTCAGTGTAGAAATTATGTATATGTATATTTTGTATATTAAAGACTCAAAGAGGTTTGCTCTTTGGTGGCAAAGGAAAGTTCCGTGTTGCTTCTTGGCCATAAATCCTCAAACTTACAAATAAAGTCCGTTATTTTAAAAAATAGGAAAAACATGAATCAATTATATGACTGGTACTCCGTGTATTGCCTTGTATAAAAGGTAAAAGAAAATCATTATCATAATCTAGCAAGTTAATAGCCCAAATAAATACATTAAAACTTCAAAATTACAGGGTATAAAATTGTGTTCACAAGAAAAAGTCATAAAACTAATGGAAACCAAAAAAAATCTCATATTTAGAATTTTGACTTTCACAAATTAGTAAATATACTCTAATAATTTGAATTCTATTGTAACAAAAATTGATAAACTTAATATGAGAAGAGGAGACTTAGGTTGAATAAATATTGTCATAAAATAACCTATTTTACTTTGCTATTAATAGGTCACAGTTAATTTTATCTGGTGATATGATAAGAATTGTTATATCAACAATCCTTTTAGCAATAATCATTTTGTTCTCGAGCCAATACAAAATCTCATACTATATAAGTGTGTACATTAATTACTACACAAAGTCCCTCTACTTGCTAGTATTGGAATTCTTAGCTTATATACACAACAAATGACGTAAGAATTAAATTTAGCCAATTACGTTAATTCTCAACATAGTCGTATACAAAAGAAGCCATTCTTTTAGCTTTCAGTTTTAGTACTCTTGTCTATTTATTTTATGTAGTTTCCTTAAATTCAATCAAATACATTTATATTTTGAATTGCGGTTAACAATAAGAGCTTAATTGTTGCACCAATTTCTGTAATCAATATATATATAAAACTTAAAAAAACCTTATATATGGTTATTAATTAAGATTTATAGATTAATTTCTATATTTTATAGAATTTGATTCCTACCATCTTTTATAGGTATGGTAAGAATTGACTGAAACAGAGGGTATAACCAACTTTTGTACTCGATATACTTCTTTACAAACATGATAACAACTATAAAAGTGATCATAGGTAAGTCGATATAATATAAAAGACATTCATAATAAAAGGGTGTACTTATCGACTTACCACCAATATCACCGTTATGATGATAGTAAAAAAAATGTATGCTGCAATTCCTGGCCTTTAAACTATCCGTTTATTGCTTCCTGAAAAACAAACAAATAAAAAGTACAACATTAGATCTCACACTATAAAAATAGGGTAGGAGAGACAAAAGTAATGTGATGCAAACATGCAATACAAAGCAAAAATATATTATCACAATCTAAAAAGTGTAGTTTAATTTTTTGAAGATGGGTAAGATGTGTTTTATATAGAGAATATTCTTATAGTGCTTGGTATTATTTTAATGGTTTATTATATTTACTTTCTTTGAGATTATATCCTACTAAAACTTTTATGATAAACTTCCATAAAAGATTACTTACACGGTTGTTTTATAACTTGAGATGTGATATATACAATATTTTATCTTTTTTTGTTATTATCTTTATATATTTTCATTAAAAACTATTTTAGGTAGTTTATTTAAAAAGTTGGACTCTCTGTTTTAAAAAAACTTGGAGACTATTACATGTCTTGAAAAATCATCTTCTATATATAATATATATATATTAATATTAATATTTAATTAATAGTATCTAACAATAAGAATTTTAAGCAAGTTAAAACTAATAATATGAATTGATTTTTACAAAACTTGGAGAGTATAATATTTTCCAAAAAAAAATTAATTTTTGTATTAAAAAGATACATAATATCATAGGTTCTAGGAATAGGAATATAATAAAATTATTTTATTTTATTTTTGTATTAAATTATTGTTTTTAAGAAGATAATGTGATATCATATGATTATTGAAATATTATTTTTTAGTATATTTCAATTTCAACGTGATATTATAGTCCAGTTTCCAAAAAGAACAGTTTCCAAAAAGAGTTACAAATCTTGTATTAAAATATTTTTTATTTTTTATTTTTTATTGGAAACAATTATTGAAAGAGTTCTTATAAAGGTGGAGTCTCCCACGTGCCTTGAAAAAAGCTTCTTTTATATATATACTAGATTTTATGCCCGTGCGATGCACGGGCTTTAGAATTGTAACTCTTCTTTTTGTTTGTATTTTTTTTGTCTTACTAATTTGGATGACCATTATGTTTCTTTGGGTGATTATCGTATTGCTCTCTATATTTGTAGGGCATTTTTTTAGACAATACATGGTAATTCTTAACACTCTTCTTATTAATGTATTGTTTTTTCGAGGCCGCTTGTTTATTATTATTATATACCAATGAACTATGCTATTTGTCACGAAATGCCGTTATAAATTCCTCCGTCCTTATCCCATATTGCATATAATATACAGTTGACATGTTACATACTAACTCCACCAATCGTCTTTTTGAACACCTCTTATCATTATTTACAAAAGTACTAATTTACCCTTTGCGATAAATCTTACCATCTAACCGTTAAATGACATACTTTCTAGTTACCGTTGAAAACCGCTTTGAAATTATTCTATCCATTCTAAATTCTAATCACTTCCTAACTCATAATGTAATAGATTTAGTAAGGGTCTCTTATCCTATTCTAATTTCCCCCAATTTCTCGTTCCCCTTCCAACACTACCAATTCATCCAAACCCTAAACCCCCAAAATTGATCTTACTAATCACTTCCAGTCCGACTCCACTCCTTGCAGTCGCCTTGCGCCGTGCTCCACCGCCCTCGTCGTGCCTCCTCTACCTCGTGTGGTAATCATGTTCATTAACTAAAATATTTACAGTTATTTTTAAGCCACGTTCTCGACTTTCCTCATTGGCTCAGTCCCACTTTATACCAACTATTATCGTTGTTTTAGCTTCGCATTTTACATTTGTTGTTGTTGCATGTTCTCAATCTGAGCATATGATTGCCTCCTGCAGTCGCTGGATCGATTTACTTCACACTTCTTCTCTGACTTTGTTAATTGCAGCTAATTCCGAGCTAGGTAATTCTTCGGATTTATCTCGTGTACTAACTCCACTTTTCTTGCTTGCATGTCCTTTGTCCATATTATCGCTATCTATGATGTGTCCTTGACATGCTTGTTGAAAAACATGTCATGCCTCTTTGTTTACTGTATTAGTTTAGATCTTTGTTGCATCGACTCTATAGAAATAACACTGTCATGTTCGCTGCAGGTGTCATACTGTTAAATTAGGTGTGTGAGGCACAAATGCACGGACTTACTATGAGGAAACATATGCCACCTCTTTCAAAACCGACTGTACAATTGGTATTACATTATTCCCCTATCTATCCAATTTTTACTTCCGCTGTTGTTTAACGCTAATTCATTCTCCCACCTCTTTCTGTTTGTTGTTGCTTGTTTGTGTTACTATACAATTAAGTGTTTTTTTTTACCTGGTTATGGTTTATTATTTGCGACTGAGTATAAGTGTCACTTATCACTGATATGCTATATACTCAGGGTTATGGCCCTTTAAATGGCTCTTTCTCAGGTTAAACTATTTGGGGAACTATTTGTCAGTGCAGTGTACTAAAAAAATGACTGACTTATTTTGCAGGAAGAGCACTATGTCTCTAAACTCAACTTTGCTTTGCCTCCAGTTCCATGTCCCTTCGGTTTTCCTGTTCGAGGCAGCCTCTTTCTTATTGCAAGCTAAGACTACAGGGCAGGAGAGGTATATTATACTGCCTTACCCTGTTAAAATTTTGGCCTGTAGGCGATAAAGTATTACTATAATTTACACAAATAGATATGGTTAATAATTGTGATTCTTACATGATCACCTCTTCATATAAAATATAGATGATGATTCTCTTCATATAAAATATAGATGATGATTATAAAGTATAAAGAAAGGTAAATATCATAATTAGGTACATTTGTAATTTGAACAGTATATGAGTATAGCCATAGGGAGAGGTACACTGCATTTTCAATGGTTATGGCGAAGTAACTATCGCCAGTCTTCTCTTCTGTGACCACTCTGTATAAGTCTGCAGAGACATAGGAGTTAATTGATTAAAGTATATTATAAGTGGGAGCCAAAAAGAAAAAACAGGCCTGTTAGAAGGCTAGACGGATTACCAGTAAGAATATAGTGGTTGTTTCGGCGATAATCAAGATTGTTAAATAAAAGAAAATCAAATCTATGTGACGGTATGGTAGTGTCTTCTATTGTCGTGGCTTTAGCAAAGGTACAGAAGATGGGTTTGATCATAATTTTGCTATTGCTTACAACACGATATCTCCCATCACATATTTTAGATTGAAAGCGATTCCAACAGGCTGAGATCGTGGCATACACATAATCTCCTTGAGAAAGACAACATAATATAATTACAGCTATATATACCAAATAGGTAGAGGAGTATAATAACTACTTGTGTACATGTAGTTTGAGGAGAATAATTACCTCTTCGTCAATGAGAACCATGGAGATATAAAGGGGATCACCCTTCTTCCATGTATTGTATACATTGTGTAACCTGGTAACACGAACTTTGATTTTCCAGTTGTTCCTCTCGACTCATCGTTATCGGTTGGTGTTTTTTTGAGTTCTTTGATCAGCGAATAAGATTTATTTTATGGAGGCAAAATCAGAATTAAAGAACTAAATACTTTGTGTAACCTGGTAACACGAACTTTGATTTTCCAGTTGTTCCTCTCGACTCGTCGTTATCGGTTGGTGTTGTTTTGAGTTCTTTGATCAGCGAATAAGATCTATTTTATGGAGTCAAAATCAGAATTAAAGAACTGATATGACATTAACTGAATGCAGGTACAAATATAACGGAAGGTGAACATACCTTGGCGCTATCGTGTTCAGATTTCGGAGTTTTTCCGTTAGATGTAGAAGTAATACTGTATCAGAATTGCTTCTCTGAAGTTTGGAGTTTTGGGTTGATGTGAGTTTTTGGGTGATGGTGCGTGCTTTATATAGTTTATGTCGACTATTAATTTATGGTATAAGTATAAGATTAGGAATATAATATAATATTGCATATCTTATAAAAATCTAATAAAATATATTAAAAAACGATTTTTCAATAAGTTTAGGACTTTCTCTGTTTTAGAATTCCAGTAGAACTTTATCTGTTTAATTGCAGATAGATTTTGTGTATATTTAGGAATAGTAGTGTTTTGGAATTGCAATTATAATAAGACATGGACTTTGATTTTCTATATATCATATGTTATTGAATTAGGAATTAATAAAGATTCCAAATAAAAAAGTTCCAGCACTTCAAACGTGATTTATGTTGAATTTTAGAATTGCAATAGGATGTGGGGACTGGAGGAGAAGATTACTGATTTTAAAATCTAAAAAAAATGTTATTTATATAGAGTAACAATATGGCTATGGTAATAGAGTAAGAATAGTTATTTGAAGAATCCAATTCAAACGTATACTTTATAACAACCTAGATTTTTTTTTTTAAATTTCAATTATTTAAATAAAGTAATAATAGGGTTATGGTAATAGAGTAATAATAAAGATTTTTCACTTTATTTTTTAATGATATTTTCCTAAATTGAGTAAGAATAGTTCGCAACTATATACTACTTTGTTTGATGCGTGTTATATCCATGTATATATATGAGATTGATGTGTTAAACAACTAACTGCAAATCTATTATTTTATCTAGGAGTTTGGCTTACATTATTCATTATTTCTCCCCCTAAATTAATTAGGGAAAAAAAAGGTAATGCATGCAATGTTTTTCTCACAAATCGTTCGGTTACAAAGACTGTTCTATCACATGCATTTATGTCTAGCTTCGTAGTAAATCATTTTGAAAGTAACTTGTAGACGAAAGATGTTAGCCAATTTTTCAACTGAAAGTCGAGTTACCTCTATCAACCAAATTTTGTGCTTGTATAGCTCTTACTTATAGATAGAGGTAGCTTAATTATCGTCCTAGCATAGATTAAAAATTAATCTAATAAACTCAATTTTTTAATCTTTTTTGTGACTAATAAATAAATAAATTTGTGTAAACGAATATTTGTTCAGGTATGAACATAATCTACATATCAGAAATTCTAAATAATAAAAAAAAACAAAGTGCAATCAATATAAACCAAGTGGTCTCTCTCTCAATAACGTAGTGAGAGTTCGTCTCATTAAAACTTTTGTGTACTCACAATCCTCATTCTAAAATAATTTGTAGATTATTTTATCGTAAACTAACCTTTGCTACCTATGTATCGTTGCAACTTGGTCATTATCAATTTAAGGCTATAATATAAAAGTGAAAATATTAATCAAATTTATACTCGTGTGAGGAAATAGGATTCCAAGTGAACACAACAGTTTTTTGTATACAATTCATATCTACTACTCCTATTATACTCCATAGTTTTTAATGAACTTATTCCGTTAATCAAGAATAAAATAGGATTATTAATAATTGACATTGATCAAAATAAAATTACCTTGGTGTTGTCCACAATATCTTATACGATTGAGTTCAAGCACACGTTTCACACATACATTAAAAAAGGTTATCAACTTTTAGAACGTCAAAACTCAAAACATTAAAAAGGTATTGTCAAAACCCTACAAAATTACCTTACGACGAAATCAATCTTTCTTAACGCCATGATACCTACAAACGAATAAAAATTGGCTGTTAAATTCAGTCATCAAATAAAAAGATGCACGTATAAATAAACATGCACATATACACAATAACATACGGCGTAATATAAATTTACATGCACATATGTAAAAAAAAAAAAGTCAAGTTCTGAATATTGGGGAAACTAATATATATAAAGTACAGATGCACGGGCCTATATGTAATTTTATATTGTATATAACTTTATATAGAATTTAGCAATTAAAATAGATTTAATTGTACAATTAAAAAAGCATTGATATTAAACGTACAAAAAAAATTATAAGAAAATTCAAGGGACTGAAAACTTACCGAATAATTTATTGATCGTTGTATCTTCATCGGAATCATACAGAGTAATATATCTTAACCTACACATAAAATAGATAAGACTTGTTAGAAAATCATTAGTGAATAATTTGATTCAAAGCAAAAACAACGTATTGGTAGACTAATGCTACAATAAGATTTAAACACAATATAAACCGCAAGATTCAAATAAATAAACACAACAAAAGTAAGAAACATAAATAAAAACAATATAACGTGAAGTGGTGATTATTAATTTTTGAATGAAAATACATGTATATATATATAAACATATTAACGTAATAGTGTTTGTTTTGGTTTCTGTACATTAATTTTATCCAATCTAACTTTCATGCTAGAATTTTATAATCTTTAGATTTAATTATATTAATTATATTTTTAGGTGTTGTAGTGCATCACCATTTTTGTGAGAACATGGAAATATGGAAATATGGAATAGTTGTATAGTTGTATATCACATTCCGTATTTTATAGGTTGTAGGATACATCCAATTTTTTATATGCTAATTTTGCATACAATGGAAATACATTAATATATTTATATGGGTATTTTGTATAATTTGAAATGCTGAAGTGTTTTCGAAAAGTTGGAGACTCTGTAATCGCTCGAAAAAAGCTTCCTTTAATAATATAGATAGATATTGATTGATTTTACTATTACGACTTTAAAGACTTGGAATATAACTACTAAAAGTCTCAGAAACATACCTGTACAAAACTTAGCGTAACAAATTTGGGCTACCTAGCAATACAACTTTTTTTCACATAAGTTTATAGCAAGAGCTAATAACGTAGATGATGAATTATGATCAAGATCAACTCTTAGTCAATTAATCAATTAATCTTGCTTATATTCGTCGTAAATTATAACGAAGGGGTGTCTTACCCATCAGCCCGGGAAAAAGTGTTGGGTTGGATGATTTTACACTCACGTTATAAATTATTCTGATTATAACGGTTGTAAACAAGAATTTGTGACTCTCAATATATGGAGCTTCAAATTAATCTTACAAACTTTTTTGACAAGGTTTTAAGTTATATAAGTAGATTGATTTTTTCCACTTTTATAACATCACAATTACTAGATCAAAAAATTGGAATAACTAAGACTCTAAGAGGGGATTCATGTAGTCATTTTTGACAAGCTTATTAGTTACGGAGTATTAAAGAATACATACACTGCTCTCCGATGTAATTTCCCATAAATAATGGAGAAGTTATTTATATACCTCCTTTTATTCATAAATAAATTCTCTACTTATTTAAGTTACTAGATGTATCTGTTTACCGTCATGATTAATGTTGTTCGTTAAATCGTTATTGTTGAGGGATTGCATGAGAAATTATAATGTTATGAAGAATACCAAATTATCACGAGAGAGATATTAGATCGATCATTTTTTCTTGAGGAATTGCCTATTGATTATTTCCATCAGGTTAATAAAGTCGTTGATTATGATCATATTATTCATAGGATGAGTTGATCATACTCCTAGGGACAACCCTCGAGTGAATTTAAACTCAAATCATTAACATTAGTATCTAAATACCATTGAAAAAATGAATTTATACCGCCATATTGATAAAGAATTATACCCCGGCCCAAGAACATCATATATTGAACAACATTTTACTCACGATATCATGCTTATATACTTTATAACGAGTTTCAATGAATTATATACATTTTTCGAAATTTATAACTCATTTTAAAAAAAAAGTTACGGAGTACATACAATATAAAATTGATCGAACAACATGATAATTGAGAATATCACCTATCTAAATAACGATTATTTTGTTGGTGGCGGCCCTTCAAAACGAATATAATCGTACATAACCCCTTCAAAAGGACCTATATGTCTTGATTGTTTTAGAAATATCGTATTTTTTCCGACACTAAGCCATTCACTAGGAACATCAATACTGAACAACCTGTATAACCCATGAATACCATGTCTTGCAATTACATTATCTGATCCTATTAGCTTTGTTGTGAAATGGGGCACGCTCAATTCCGGATCGTTGAATCGAACCTAAGCAAATCAAATTGATGTAAAGGGAGGTCAGATGTACGCACCCCTGTGTCTAACAATATACAAAACCTTTGGAAGGCCTAAAAAATACGAAACACATTTGAATGAACAGATGCAGATGTCAATTAGTTTAGTTAGTAAAGTCACGATAGGTGCTGCTCATGACCTGAGCTCAAATCCCGAAAGTATCAAATTGGCTCTTGTGGCTCTCTTTACACCAAAAATAACATTTGAATGAACAGATAAAATAAAAAGTCCTTACTTGCAATTCAGACCTAGAAGCAGATGCCAAGGCAATTTGCAATGTGTAGGCTGAAGAAGGTATTATGTCGCCGAGATGAAAAATAATCTGCCGTGTCGTTGGTACATATATACCCTTGTCTACCTTCCTGTAATTTAAGGATAATGACGATGATCAAATCGTATATGCATGCTGTTATTCAAGCTTAGTAAAGGGGATTACCGAGTAACATGGGCAAAAAACCAGTCTCTACGATAATCACTAGCACCAACGGTGTATACAAGATCTTCGTCAGGGTAAAGTTCAGCATACCTTTCCCAGAGACCATACTGTCTGAACCTGTTTATCAGTTACAGTGTGTTTAGAATTAAAATTGTATATTTACGAGTGACTTGGATTGGCATCAGAGTCGAATAGTCGATCATTACCTGTTCACGTCACTATCCGTGTACAGTTTATTTACAAATATGCTACTTGGCATTGGTACATAGA
Organism: Heliosperma pusillum; assembly: GCA_022085475.1. NCBI lineage: Eukaryota > Viridiplantae > Streptophyta > Magnoliopsida > Caryophyllales > Caryophyllaceae > Heliosperma > Heliosperma pusillum. The sequence continues at coordinate 17,959 of JAIUZE010000193.1, read as the reverse complement.
ATTCCTGAGCTGACCGGTCTGGATAACCTATTTCCCATAATGTCGGTCCATTTCTAATAACCTCGAATTCAACATCACCCAAATCGATCGCAGATCCTAGCAAGCATACGAGGATTTTGTTTACAAATATCATCCCTTAAAATTTTTCTGTGCGTGAATTAAGGGTATACGAAGTATAACCTGGAGTAACTGTGATGTCTTCAGCATATATATAATCGCCAATGACGCCTGGAACCCAAGCATACAAGTTGTAAGCACCAGCACGTATTTCTTCTATCAGGAAACGTCCATTTTCGTCTGCTTGACTCCAAAATTGATATCCCTGACACCATCAAAACCATATTCGAGTACATCAACTCATCAACGAAGCTAAGCTTCCGTTTCATGTTTTCAAAGCTAACCTTAGTCTCGGTTTGCCAGGATCCCGCATCACCAGGTGCTGCCAGTCCAATCCAAGCAGAACTGGCCGTCCTTGGCGTCTTCCAGCTGTACCTATATACGGAGTAGCATATAAATTGACAGCGAATAAGAAAACAGAAAAAAATACATGCATGTTTAATAGACACAGTAATTTTGAAGGAGATACCTGTGATTTAGTAGCAGCTGACCAAATACAGAACCACGCTGTGCAGACTTAGAAAAGTCTTCTGACATTGGGAATTCATAAGGCCACCGTCCTACTTCTTGCGCCGTCTGCTTTCACTTTCAGTAGTCAGGGAACGGAATACAAAACAAATTTTGCTGTTGGGGAGTAATATTGCAGGGTATACCTGCTGTTTTGCATCATCCCAGAGTGTGTGTACATCTATGCCTTCTGATGCTGTATTCAGGTAGACATGATAGGGGCCGAACACCTTTTTCCACGGCTCACCTTCTTGAAATCGCATTGTCGCGTCTAATCCAGCATAGTGATTACTGTGGAACATCTGTTCACAACAGTTGAGCTTTAATAGAAGCAACAACTCACTTCTCTAATGTGAAAATGCATGTAGTTTTCTGTAAAGTGACTCACGGCTAATGCAGTTGGACCGACATGGGATGTGAGATCTTGCTTGACAGGTCCTGCAGAACGGAACTCGTTGCTAGGTGTTATGATCCAGAACCCTATCTTCGATATAAATGATATCCACCCATGCACATAACTGTCTTTATACTCGGATGAGTACGCGTATTTGTCATCCACCTGTCAAACATGAGTCCATGACACTGAGTCGGCCTTAACTAATATTCCATTGAAGAGAAAAAAACAGTACGGATGAGTTTTATACCTCTCCTCTGAGGTCTGAATCCACCGGATTAGTCAAAATCACGGCTTCTCTATAGGCCAGAGGTAGACCAGAACTCCGATCTTCTGGCATAGGCATGATTCGCTGCCTGTCGTCTGAAATAGCCATGTAATGAAACCTAACCGTATTTTCAGAAAACTATGTAAGTTTCACATCTATCACAGCCTTATAAATTATAAGCAAGCTGCAATCAAATCATACTTGTCTTTATCAAGTTTATAAACACTTCGTATTTGGTAGATATTTGATGCAGGATACCCTTCTTCACGCTCTAAAGTAGCGTAGGCATAGAATCCAGAGGATCCGCGAAGTACTATATACCTGATATCACATCACTGTTACATCTCAAGCTACATTTGAACCAGAACAAAGAGACTACAGATTACTGTCTGAAATGCATTATACCTTCGATCTACATTTAAAGGAAGCCTGCTGTTTTTACCATCTGATGTAGTCCACGCGGTTGAATCCCATTTACTCGTAAATGAAACCTCCACTTGATCCTCATTATTTACGATGACTTCAAAGTCCGTTCCTAGTATCCTGTACTTAATATGTCTGAGTAGTTTACATAAAGCATAACATCGGTTTTCAAAGATGAGAAACACAAAGCTGAACAGTTTACAGCATACAGTACCAGTCAGTCATACTTCCGTGACCATGTGTAGTATCCCAGACTACGTCCCAGTACCTAAGTAATTAAAATCATCGACAGGAAATGTTAAGCCGAGAGTTATGATGAAATCAAATGCCATGTGAAAGAAGAGAAGTATGTAGTGTAGTGTATGGTCTGTACGACTGTACCCTCTATTCGATGGTTTGTTACGAGTTTCAAGTAAATTGTCGGCACCAGCGTAAGATATGGCAGTGAGATAACCTTCCGGATTTGAAATAGTGAGTTGGAGAATACCATTGTCTATAACCACCTGAAACTCGAAGAATAGTTAGACCTAAACACATGAGGATCAATAGAAAACATTAAAGTTGATGCAACTCCAAATACCTAACATAACTGACTGACTACTTGAAAACAGTAACATGTATGATGTATTTCTAACTGAATGTGAACAAATGAACAATCAATCTATGTTGTATAAACGCAACGTTCCAACACATGGTATTAGAATATGTCTTGAATCGGTCAAGTGCCCTCTACGAACAATCCAACACATGGTCTCGTTGCGAGGTCAGCGAGTAGGGGTTCAGAGAGTTTGAACACGGGTCATGAGTACCACCCCTTATGTCTTTACTAGCCAAGCTAGCTGACATATGTCGGAAAGCATATTTAGTGAACTTCTTTAATAAAACCGTGTTTTATAATTACGTTTTTAATTATCTTTCTTACATCTGTCATAACACGTGTGCAATTGAGATGATCAACGCTCAAAATCACGCCGATCCCAAATCGAACAGAATTACTCACTTGTTTGTTCCTTACATACAATGTGACAGCAGGTGCGTTTTCCCTGCATTAACATCCGATGATCATTACCGTGTTATAAAAATAATTACTCGCCTGCTACATTTAAAATTCATATCATGAAACCGTCTCATATAACAAGTTAGGAAATAGATGCTGGCTTGTAATTGGTACAAGTAAATTAATTTTAAATTCATATTATCATGAAATCGTCTCATTTAAATGTATGAAAATGTAAAGAACCCGATGAGACCGTAAAACTTGCACCTACCAAGGGAAGTAGCAAAAGATCATTGGAAATTATGCAAATTTATTTATTTATTTAGTCAACCTTATTTTTTGCATCAATCTTTTAATACTTTTATAGAACTATACAAGTAAACAGTTGAACGTCCAACTACAGCTATAATATACTTAAAGAATCAAGCAACTTGTTAATAGTTAAATTTAAAACTTTGAAAATAAGAATTAAGTCATAATTCACTTTTAAATTTAATTAAACAAAATTTTACTCCGTATCTATTACATACAGAGTAGTACACTCCGTATGTATTATATACTTGTAAATAAATTATGTCTAGATGGGTCATACGACTTTTAATTAATGAAATAATTTAATTGTCGAAAAATAGTATCGAGTAATAGTGATCTAGAAGAATTAATAATATTGTATTATACCCCATAAATAAATTTTTTTTTTTTTTTTTTAAAGTTTGGATTTTTTGCGTTATGTAACTATCAATAGTTGTTATGACGCCTCAAATACTCCTTTCATTATAAAGAATAATCGGACTGCACAACTATCATGCTTACTAATATAGTGTTTTGTCAAGTTATCCTTAACTCTCAACATTATTTGGCCTTAACTTTGTTACTAAAAACAAACTAATACGGGTATATATCACATTCGAGATTATCTTATGGCATTATCTGCTCGTTCCTTAATTAGAAATCCTAGCTCCACCACTGGTTTGTATCACATTTCCCTAGGGTGTCATGTCAATGAACCGCTTTAACATGTTTTATACTCCTTACGTCATCATAATAAGTTCTCGGGCCGAAACTTTTATGATGTACTTGTATTAATTGGCGAAACCAAAATTTACAGTTGAGTTAAAAATTTCAGGGTAACGTGTAAATTAAGAAAAAAAATCAAGAATTCTAAATAAATATGTTTTAAAAAAATTGCCTAGGAAAGTGATCGAGTGCCCTTGTTACGGACCTCTATTAATTATATTTGTGTGTAATAACTTAATTTCAAGGACGTGATTACGTGAAAAGATACTGATCATCTCATCGTACACCAAACCAATCTAATTATAATACGAAAAATAAAACATAAAATGTGGGAACGAAGAGGAACTTACTGAACATTTGCAACACAATAACAAAGCCAAGATAAGTAAAGAGCAAGGAAAGTTAGATCAAGTTTTTTTCTACTTCTTTCACCCATTTTAATATTCTCAGATTTTCGACAATGTTAATTATTATGATGAATATATAGTAATAGCTATAGTATTAGTAAGAAGATTGGTCGATATTATGAAGAATGAAATTAAATAAAGTTTGAAATAATAAGAGAAAACCAGGATGCAATTTATGTATGTTTATATACGTCCATAACTTGCATGGATTTTCTAGTATTTATAATAATGCTGCCTTCTTGGGACTAAACTAAGGGACTTTCCTACTGTTTAGTTTACCCAAATACTTAGTAAAACCGAAGGAGACTGTTCTAGCTGTCGGCCTGTCAATAAGAACTAAGAAAGGAGAAATCAATGAAAACATTACTTAGTACGTTTCCGAGAGACCTCCATGTTGCCAATAAGTTTATTGTGAAACCATTTCACTATTTCAATCGAGTAATAAGGATATGAAAAGTAATAGTAAAATTGTCACAAATGATATAAAATGGTTCACCAATAAAAATAGTCATAATCGAAATAAAAATTAGTAAGCTCAACATGAACACAAATTCTTGTTTTAGACCACACTAACCGTCTTAAGGAAGACTAATTGCAACATGAATACATGTTCCAAGTAAAATGGTCACTTTGGTATTGAAAAAAATCACAAAAGCACATATATTACCACAAGAAAAGCTTCTCTTTCAAGTATTTGTTTACATGCAAATCATATTTATTTTAATAAGTTTGTTAAGGTTAACTTTTTATAAAACTAGGCACGCTAATATATAGACAATAGTTTGAGTCGTAGTGTAAGCACGCATGTAAATGTCAACTAACTTAGTTCGTAAAATCATGGGAAATGATACTCATGACCTGAGTTCAAACCTCGTCAGCATCAAACTTACCTTGTGCTTATTAGTATATGCAATTAAGCACCCATGACAGCAAGTGGTCCCAAGTTGTACACGAATATTAATTTGTTAGCTAAGTGCCTAAATAATTTTGTTCTTTTAGGGGAAAAGAAGAGGATTGAGAGATCCTACCTTGAAAAGACCTATTTGCCAAATTTGTTCGACATCCATCAGTTTCATTCATCAGTTTTATTTTACCGTCTAACCATGCTAGTTTGTAACTATGGTTGTGCCACTCTAACCTACTTTGTTCATGTCTCCTTCAAAAATCTCGGAAACACGAAAAGAAACTAGCAGTAAAGAGACTGGGATAAGCTTAGCTTGCGGGATGTACATCTTTGTATCAACCTTCATATACATTAACATGAATACAAACAATGTTTAAAAGAGTTTACACCTGAAACAGCCGTCGACACAAACACAGCTCTTTCTGTAATCATCATCATTGAATCACCTCTCAACATTTATTTCAAATCTTCAAGGGTCTGCACAACACAGCAGTGAATACAAGTATTGCAACTTGACTACTCTAACAGGATCACTGGGAATACATCTGATCCTGACGTCTAATCTACTTCGGCATAATTCTGCCTCTCTGTACATTGTCCTGATTCCTGATGCGGGTTAGAGCGTTTACTCCTGGTTTCCACCTCTTTCTTTTCGTTCCAACTGCAATGGCGTTGAAGAGGATCCCACATGCATTGCTGAAGAAGTCGATGTAACAAACTGTTGCTAAATATGTTACAAATTCCATACTCCATTCTATATAACTCAAAAAACCAATATCGCATATAAAGGTGCAAAAGGTGAAAAAGGCTAAGCTCACCTATATTTGCAAATGACCTGAACTTCGCCAAATTGTGTGGGTGAGTCCGCCCCCACAAACCTCGGGAGAGTACGCAAAAATAAAGTACTGATCCTAAATGTTATCTTCCACAAAATCAAATCGAGCTTGTTCCTGGGTGCTCAGCAAAATATGCTTGGCAGCCCAACTCGAACTCATTATCTGATCCTGCAATAAATTTAGGTCGTTCTGGACAGAATGCTTGCTATTTTGAAGCAAGTCAAACCATTGTCTAGATATTGTGTGAGAGACATCAGATGCTTCAGCAATGTTCTCCCATGTTTCACAATGTGAAAGGATAGCTTTACGAACGTAAGAAGCCTGTCATTGCAAACAGATGAGAGCCAGATCTCTATCTACTGAATGCTACGAGTACAAAATTATTATTCTAATATGGGAGTACTCCGCAACATGAATACATAAAACTTGAATACCTACCTGCAGCAGCCCCATAATGACATCCTTCATACCAGCACCTTCTCTTAGAGCGAGAAGAATCCCCTGCTAGAAGTACTCAAATTGTAAGTGCGAGAGCATAAGCGTAGGAAATATATGCACAATAATGGCATAATGCCAAGATGTACGATATGGAAAAGCATACATAATGAGATTTTCTTAGTCCACTATAGGGCTCCAAGCAGATGAAATAGTAGTCTTCCGCACTCAAAGACGTCATTGTCAGCATACTCAATAACGGTACTTGTCTCTTTGGATCCAAACAACCAATTCTAACCGGCCATGTCCGTTTCTTTCTGCCTGTTATAATCTCACGAATATCAAAATAGTAAAGCTGTATTTTAGTCTTTTCGGCATGTTAACCAAGCAAAGGAGTGTCTGGCGGCTAAGTGTCTAACTCAACATTACCTTCAAAAAGATTGATTCCTTCCAGCTTACTTACTTCAGCGGGAGACGGAACATATCTACACTGAATCCACGTATTGAGAATTATCTCAAGCCTATCCTGAATATTATTTTTGCGTTAGAAAACTTATGTAAACAGACGGATAAAATTGTTAAACCAGAATAAGTTAATAGGTAAACCTTGGTCAAGGTCTGAAGATGCACATGCTTCAGGGATTGGTAGATTCCACATAGGTCAATAGCTGAGAATATGGGATATACCACAAACGGCAAGCCAACTTGTAATCTGGATACGCATCAGTAAGGCAATTACGAACATAATTTGAAGTGCATAAATTTTAAGAGAAATTACTCCTTATATTGTTAACTGCAGGCCGCCATACATGTGATCAGATCACAAAGAGGCAAATCCAGGTAATCCTTTAGTCATGAATATTGGATTGATCATGAGTCATGACAAGACACTTTCAAGGGAAATTTAAAAAGAAACATATGGTGAAAAACTAAAAAGGACTCCGAATACAGTAAAATCCTTCAAATTTAGAAAAAGTCACCCTTAACCTGGAGGAACTAACCTTTGATTATTTCGAGATATTACATTCAAAGACGCGGCAAGAAGAAGACCCAAGGTATCGAAGCACACTGTTTGGATCTGAAAAAGCAAAAGATCGATCAACATACATATGGACGTAGATAAAAAACAGTACTTCATATTTAAGATGGCATTTAACCTGGGACTTTGCTGAAACCTCTCCCACGTTATCAGCTAGTGCGAAACTTCGATGAACTGCATTCTGCGAATGCATTAAATGAGTTTTGAGGCTATAATCTATAGGATGAAGTGAATATGTGTGAAACAGCTGCAAGATATACATATATTTAACTACTCAAGAGACAAGACTAAGGACTCCTACCAACTTGTTGACCAAAATAGGTAATTTATAGTTTTATACCCCTCTTTTTTTCCTCCAAACAGAGGATTAAGGAAACGCCAATGCAGTTAAAAAGATAAATGCTATTGAATTGGCTTTCGAGAGGTAAACAGTTGCAAAAGCTTTACCACATAATCAAGTATATTGGGGTTTTGAGGCAAAAACACTAGACAAATCTCAGGAAGTTGGGCAGCTGATGATTCTCAAAACAAACTTTTGAAAAGCTCTTAACGACTAGTGATCGTGAGTGGAATGTTCGATGATTCAAAACTGAAGGGATCAAACTCATATCAAAGTCACATATCGAAGAGTGTTAATTCAGGCGCCGAACTCAAAATTACGAGGACCAAAGAACTTCGCATATTTTCACAGAAAGTTAAGTTTATTTCAGAGAATGTGTTTGCATCACAGTTAACTTCAGCAATAGAAGTTGTCAAAGGCAGTCTAAGGCTCTAAGCAAGCATTTTAAAACCATGGAAAATTATGTCGCAAATCATGGTAAACAGCAAAATGTAACAAGCAAATCTACATATTTAGCACTACGTGAATAAAAAAAAATGGCACTGAAGCACAATGTAAGACTCTAAAAAAAGTACTTAAACCATGTACATCTTAAAATGACGTGAATTTTTTTTACTGTATATAAATAACAGGATAGGAGGATGTTGAAAGAGAAACATTACTCCAGTTGCCAAGTAACACGCCAAGCTGATCTGTTTAGCAACGTTAGCTACAGATGCAAGCAGCAGGAAGCAGTTAGGAAAAACCGGTGTCATCAATTCTAGTCCAATGCTTAAGCTGAACATAACTGAAGTTGCGAACCTGACTCTCTTACACAGAGCAAGAAGCAAGACCACAAAATTAATAAGCTTCAAATGAAATTGAAAGAGGACTACTCTTCCTTTACGTTATATATTTACGTCATAGACCATAGTCATAGACAACATATCTTTTTCTTTCTTTTAAAAATGCAGGTAGGAGCAATAACCGTTTAATACTCACTCCATCTATACTAAGCATAAGTTGAGCTTGACATAAATTGGAAGAAATAAGGCATCTTTAATTAATTGGGGTATAGGATACATAGACAAAAACATGGCATACCTTCAAATTTGTATCAAAAGCAGAACCGACACAAGCTGTGTAGATACACCTGCTTAGCCTTCCTAACCCGTCCTTCAATACCCAGTTCAGCGCAGCAGCAGAGGGAAGGGACTGAGCATACCCAACTCCAATCGCCCTAAACATCGCCTATCCATTAAAATGATCAGAGCATGCAATTGTAAATCCGAATTGTGAACTCAAATTGAAAAAAGAGCCCTCAGCACAAAACCTTACTGCTCATACATTCAAACTTCACTAGAAATTAAATAAACTAGACACCCTCATTTTGCGGTACCAAATCCCACATACACATCTACATAACACATGCATCTATATAAACTACTCGTACAAGATATAAACTTGCCAAAGAATACATTTTGCAGAAATCTCAGTGCCTCTACAGCACCTAAGTTCCTCTACAACACCTAAGTTTATAGAATTATACTTGCAACAACGCTCAAAAGCATTAGAATAGCATCTAGTACTACGAGAACAATACGACAATACCCATCTCATCGATATCACAAAAAGGCACTCATATACTCCATAACATTTAGTACCATCACCACACATTCATCAGCATATGCATAATGAACTTGAACAAATACTAAAGACTACATTTCACAATAAAAACCTCACTGCAAATTACAAACATGAATCCTCCACAGTCCACAACACCCTATCATGTGCAAACCATTTTCTACTCCTTGTTTTAATACAACAAAACTAGTATTAACATCCAAAATAACAATCCAGCTAGCACAGCATTTGACATCATCATTAAACAATCATCAAACAATATGTATGCGCTTGCTCATACAAGAGTAAATTAGGCCTCGTTTTTTTGGACTGAAATTATCTGAACTAAACTAACTTAACTAAGAACATAAATGAACTGAACTAAACTGAAATGAACTATGGCCTTAACTAAACTGAACTTGGAACAAAAACATATTGAGCTAAATTAAACTAAAATGAGCTAAAATTGAAGTACAACAGAACCGGGCTTATACTAAACTTAACTGAGCAAAAACTAAACCGAGGTGAGCTAAACTAAACTGAAGTGAACCGAAATTAAGTCGAAAAAAACCGCCTTCGTATGCTATACCTGAGTGGCAAGAACCTGAAGAGCAGAACTAAAAACACGATGCAAGAACTTCCATTTAACATAATCAATATAATTGAGACTAACATTCTTTGGCATAAAAAAATCAGTGAAAATTTCAACAAATTTTCTAAACCCATTTATAAAACCATAAAATAATGAGATTGAATCATCTGGGTAATCATCAGAAACTAATTCCAAAGAGTTACCATCATAATAATATTTATAATCTTTTCCATTTCTTTTAATAATAATAGGAAGAATTGATTTTGGGGAAGAATTGTTTAATTTAGTAAAGGGTAGTTGGAATTCAGATTCTGGAGATGTTAGAGAGAGGGAAAAGACTTTGAATTTGGATGAATAATTGGGATTTTTTCTGGGTTTCCATAAAAATTGGAGGAATTGGGATGTTGAAGAGGGTATTGAAATGGATGATGGCATGGGAATTGGAATTGGAATTGGAATTGGAATTGGAATTGGAATTGAGTTTGATTATGTAATTTTGGGGATTGATTAAGAAGGGGAGTTCAGAAAAAAAGAAGGGGAGTTCAGAAAAGCAAGACACTTGCAATTGTAGAAGTTAGCAATTAGGGCTTAGGGTTTAAACGGTTTGATTGGTACGGAGTATTATTTATTCAATCCATTTATTTATTCTTTCATTTGTATGATTAACCGAATAGGTTTTAGTCTAATGATTTAAGACGGTCGGCTGAGACTTGGGAGATATAAAGCTGAAATTTGAAGCTAATGGTACTAGAATCGTGTTGTGAATATTGGTTTTCCGCTTGCATTGTTATGTCTTGGGACTCATTTGGTTCCAAAAGTGCCAAAACAGGTTAATGAATAATTAACTTTGTTGTCCTCATTTATACCAACAAAATCGAAATTTTGGAAGGAAAAAAGAGGAAGGCTTCGAGCTTGAAACGGGAGGAGTTTTGTGAACGATAAAATTGTCAAACATAATTATGACTACTTGTGTAGTTGTGTAGTTAGGCTTGTTATACATTTTCATATCGCATTACTGCATGTGTAGGCTCTAATGTAAGTAGTACTCTGTAAATTTTAAAAAAGACACCCTCTTAATTGTATTATACTCGTATGCATGTCGTTTTGAGTATCGAAGAAATCTATATTCTTTGGATAAAAAAAAATAGGGAATTGAAATTGTTGTATGGTAAATCTGTGGTAGAACTTAGAAGTTGTAGATCCTTCAGTTGATAATGGTAGTTGCAAAGTGCAAACATGACCAATTCTGAGCTGAGGTATTATACTGTCAACATATTTATGTCATAGCTAAACAAACTCTTGGAGCAGCTAAAAATTAAGGAATTGATCAAACATGAGATGTTATCTACTCCTATATGTTTGGTTGTTATCTATGTTGTTCAGACACTTCACTTTAAGTAGTGTGTCGTTTATTCGACACGTCACTATACTTTGACCCTTCATTGTAAACTAAAAAATTGAAAGTGTGTAGTTCGACACTGGCAACCGAGTAAGAGTGACATAGGTATTTGTTATAGATCCCTAGTATCCTCCATGCACTGTCAAGAGCTCTTTATTGCACTTCCAAAGTTTGTTGATGTTTGTATATCATATATGGTAGCATGGGGATACATCACATGCTCACATGAAATGGAGACATCATTCTTTTCCTCTAAAAAGTTATATATAGCTTCTTCATTCATTTGGGTTGTTCAACCTATCACCAAACTCATGCTAATTTTATGATAAAAAGAGAAAAGCCTTACATATATCATAACTGTTTTTACTTCAAGACCGATATAACATAAAAATGAAATCATGATGATGAATATGGTTCGTAGATTGCTGGCAGACGGAATTGAAACAACAAATGAATGTAGGAAGTGCAGGACTTGGAAAAGAGAGCGGTATTGGAATGGTGAATTCCTTTCAAACAAGCATCGGTTTTTCAAGATCATGGTGGGAGACTTCCGAACTGAGCTGGTATACTTGAATTTCTAAGGCTATATTTAGACCGATTTCATGTCAAAATGTTTGTTAATTCTAATATGTTTGAATGTTGAAACAGAGAATTCCAAGGAAGTTTAAGGCTGAGTTTAAAGGAGAATTGCTAGATGAGGTGAATCTTCACGGTCCTAGTGGAAACATTTGGACTGCAAAGTTAGTCGAGAAAGAACAAGACTTTGTACTCAGACATGGTTGGGATGTTTTTGCCAAGGATCACAGCCTAAATGAAACGGATTTTCTGGTGTTCGAGTACTCACTGAATTCTTGTTTCGATGTGCTGATATTTGATGGAACTGGCTGTGAGAGAGAAGGATCTTATTCTGTGATAAGACATGGTAACTCGAGCACTGGTAGTACCCATTGTTGCTCTCTAAGGGAGGCCTGGAATCCACACAAAAATGCTGCTCAAGGGCAAAATGCTTACATGTCAAGGTTGTCGTCTTCGGATGATGAAAAGGACGAAAGGCAGAAGCATGATGTTTTTACGGCAGAGAAGTTTCCTGCATCTTTGGGAAGAAAACAGCGAGAAGATCTATCAACGAAGAAGAAGAAGAAGGGATCTAATGCAGGTGAGTTCAGTCAAGCAATGAATGAAGCAGAAGGTACGAGTGAAAAAACTGCGGTTCAATGCAATGTAGAATCTTCTGAAGAGTCAAATTCTCGAATGGAAAATATGGTAGATGACGAGGAAGATCAAACGCGCTTTTCAGGTATTGTTCCGAGCTCTACATTTGGAACTTAATTTTGCACATCGAAATCCAGGGGTCCACGTCACTCTTTAAGCTATCACATATTCACATCTTTCATAGACTTGCAGAGTTGCAGCTCTCTAGGTCATGTCTCGTAACTTTCTTTTGTCGCGGTTATGTTAGGTGTCGAAGCAGATTCAGGTTCAGGTAGTAAGAATTGTTTGAATAAAGGTGGTAGTAGAATACGACATCTTGTCTCCAGCAGAAGGGATATTACGAGAGAAGAAGAGCTTGCTGTGACAAAAAAGGCCAAAGCTCTTACTGAAAGAGCCGCTAAGAGTAACAGTCACTCAAAAATGCCGGCATGCTACATCGTGATGAAACCGAGTCATGTCAGCCACGGTTTTACTCTGGCATGTCTCTTTACTCTCCATTATTTAAGTCCTTACTCTGGCATAATGAAGTTTTGTGCTGAATTATGATTATATGAACCAGTTACTTGCTACATGCATAAACTGAGTGCTCATTTATACATTGCAGACGATACCAAAGTGGTTCGCGGACGTTTACCTTCCACACGAGTCTCAAAGTATCGAACTGAGAGTTCTGCCAGGTGAAAAGACTTGGCATGTTCAATACAAGCGGTGGAAACAGCAGTGCACAGTGAACAAGGGGTGGGCCGAGTTTGTGCTTGATAATAACTTGGAAGTTAGCGATGCCTGTGTCCTGTCACTGCCTGCTGCTAACCAGAGCAACAAGAAAAGAAAGACTACAATTTCGCCTGTCAATGAAAAGACGAAGAAGAAAACGAGTAGCGTTTTGAATGTTTCCATACTTCGCGTTGTAGAGAACATTATCGAGCTCAAAGTACTTTAGACACAAAGTTTCCGATATCAGAATAAAAGACCCTGAACTTTTTATAGACCTGTATTAAGATATAAGAGGCGATCAATGTTCTGCCTTAAGCTATGCATTAGAGTATTTAGTGACGAAAATGTAATAAAGTCGTAACCCCATGCATGTTAGATGGAGCATCTTATTAGCTATAGCTGAAATACTCTAATGCATAGCTAAAGGCAGAACATTGATTGGCACTTAAATCGTAGTACAGGTCTAAGAAAAGTTCATAGTGTTTTATTCTGATTTCAGAAACTGTTTGTCTTAAAATACTTTGAGCTCGACAATGTCCTCTACATCTCGAAATATGGAAACATTTAAAATGCTACTCATCTTCTTCTTCTTCTTCGTCTTTTCCGTGATAGGTGAAACCGTAGTCTTTCTTCTCTTGTTGCTTTGGTTAGCACCAGGCAGTGACAGGATACAGACATCACTAACCTGGAGTTCAAAGATTAAGTTGAGTATATCACATACGGAGTATCTATAGAGCTCGCAAAGCTAACCCGACCCGACAGACCTATCAAGAACATGAGAAAGTTGGGTGAGAAATGAGATTGAATTATACTGAAAGTCAAATTTTACTTTCAATTATTTACATTTAATATTTCAATACTAATAAAAAAAAATCGTACGTTATTTATAACTGTATCACGTGTCTGTGTCCGTTTTGGTGCTACCTAGATACTTAGATAGCAGCCTTATTTTTCCAACCTGAACTAACCCGACTCTTACCTGATATTGACTCAACCCTATGAACGACCCGAGTAACAACTAGCTTAATACTTATCATAATTTTTTATCATAACAACCCGAGTAATTATGTAAATATGACCAAATTGACATTTATCATAATTTTTTTTCAATTGAAACCACAATTAATAAATCTAACATTGTTTAAACGCAAAATTACCCATCAAAAACTAAATACTTAAGAAAAAATATATGTTGATAACCTGACCCGACTTACCACCCGTTGATGACCCGATCCGAAGATGACCCGACATAAAATATAATTGACCCGAACCTGTCACTGACCGGACACAACCTGAACTCGATATGACCCGACCCACTTTAACCTAACCCATATCCAACGTGAGTGACCCGATTGCCACCTCTGTTATTTATAGGGAAAATTTTCACGGCACCCTCGAACTTTGATAGTTTGCCCGAAAGACCCAAAATTTTGATCGAGAAACTTTAACTGGCCATAAACTTGGGTTTAAAAACTCATAAAAAGACGATTTTTTTTTCAAATCGTTAATCTTTCCGAGAGCTACGATTTGAAAAAAAAAAATTGTCGTATTTGGATCCCGTAGCTAGGAGTTTTCGTATATCAAAGTTTTTTTCATCGAACAAACTTTGAGTGACCATACCTCTTGGTCATGAGTTCCGAACTCGGCAAAAAAAATTTCAAATCGTAGTACTTGGAAAGATGGTTTAATCATGGTTATAAATAATTACTTCCTCCCTTTAACTCCACTCTACCAAAATATTTTTTCACATTTGCCGAGACGTGTTTTACGCGGTAAATATCGTTAGTTACATGTTTGCAAAAATTATAAAAGTTAGATATTAATAATATACTTGTAAAGACGAATCAAACCAGATCACACATGTATATATATTTTTAGTTATATATTGAGAGAAAATTGTCATTATATACAGAGTATTTACTTGTAAATAGTGTATAGAAATGAAAGTGATAGAGTGAAGTTGAAGGGAAGAAGTATTATCCTAATTTCTAGAAATCACGTGTAAGCCACTCATCCACTCATCCACTAATTCCTACGTATTAGGAACACTAACTTAACTTGAATTTGAAGAAATTTGAAAAGGAAAGAAATGTGTCCAAAATGGGAAGAAGATTTGATGAAAGTCTAATCAAATCAATCAAATCAAATTAAGCAAACGGTGCTTTGAGCCCATTCCCCTAGCGACAGGTCCCTAGGTGCCTAAAACTCTACAACTAGTAGTCCATTTTTCAAACCCAAACGGTCCACTTTTGTAAAACTCTCTCTTTATTATTTCTCTTTTTTTCCCTCCCTTTCATAAATTGCATATTTACATGTCCCTTCAGCTTCCCCATACTCTCTTACACTTCTATATATGCTCCCTAGTCGATTATTTTAAAACGGTTTTACAATAAAACATTGTACAATCGACTTATCGACTCCACATGGCTACTAACGCGGTATTTTCCCTTACCTTTTTTTTTCTTTGTTATGTTCCTATTATTTTGAATTTTGAATTAATCCCTAGTGCAGTTTCAATTAATGATTCATGTTATCCGACCTCAGTTACTGTATTTTGCGGCGTAACCAGGAATACTAAGGGTTATCAGGGACGGTCATCCCTAAAATTAAAAATTTTGAATTTTTTCTAGTTTACCGTGTTAGTTATGGCAGGCTCATCGTAATTTCAAATGCTGGCTCCGTCACTAATTTACTGGATTTTGAATTGGTTATTCTTCTTCCAAAAAGAATGAAACTTTATATGATACCCATTACTCAAAAACATCACACATTGATTTCATATTATATGATCAACTTATGCACCCATTGTTTTATTTTATTTCTCCATTTTCAATAAAATGCTATGATCATAAACATATGCTAATGCATCAGGATTGTAAAATTAGTTGTTATTGTGTGCAATCTTTGTATGTGTACAATGAATAAAAAAGTGATCACTTTTATGATACAGTAAGTCTTGTTTAAGACGAGCAGTGTACGTCTTAAGTTTAAGATGTGTCAAATACTACCACCATGGTGGTAATGATAGGCAAAAATTTTGGTATACTAGGCAATAAGGAGAGTGATTTGATATGTATTTGTCGTGTCTTAAATGAGAATATGTTTTTTTTTATAAACAGTGATCATTTTATTTTAAAAAAGTGGTCACATAATAATAATAATAATAATAATAATAATAATAGCAATATGTGATCATTTTTAAATATAAAATTATCGCTTTTCATGTTGTCGCACTATACGACAGTCTCATAGTATAATTTGCGTTGTATAATTGCATTTACCCTGTGTCTTGTCATTATGTTGTGATTATTTTTAATGCAGAAGAAAAAGCAGCAAATGTCAAAGGCAGAGTTGAAAAGAGCTCTTGTCAATCAAAGACTTGCTATGCTGCAAGATGATGATGTTGATGATGATCATGAACATGTTCATTCTGTAAGCTTACGATAATAGCAAATTCTCATTGTGAGGGTTCGAGCGTGTGACCTCTACGCCCGATTAGAATAATAGCAAGTGGGGGAGAGGATTGTGACCGTCATAAGCAAGATTTGCTGAATTTTCTTCCTCCTACTTTTGTTTTGCTATGCACAATTACTTCCTACTCACCCTGCCTGAAGTGGCGGATCTTAAAATTTAAAATAGGGGGCAAGACATGAACACTTAATCTCGTATGTGAATGATTACGTTTACCCACCAAGTCAAGAAGGGTCGAGTGATAATTTATTCGCGAAAATGTACTCCGTATATAAACGTAAATGATCAAGGATGGCTAGCCTCCCTCCCGACATAACTAAAGTCCCCCACTATTGTTTCAGTCATTTCTTGGGGTCAACCCATGTCGCAATCATCTTTTAGGATTTGAAGCCCGGGCTCGATAATGTAGGCGTATTTATAAGAGAGTTGAATAAGGAGAGGAAAGACCGATTTTTTTTACAAAAGACTTGCATTTACTATTATCCCTATTTTTGCTATCTACTACAGTGGATGTACATATTTATATTTGTTGTTTTTGCAGGAAACTGATGACAGTCCCATTATTAGTTACAAAAGGTAAATCGACATTTCAATTGAGCTCGGATTAAGTAGTTATTTATACGATAGAAAAAGCATATATAGAGTAAATTCAAGCTATATAGGAGTTGATAATTGATAATGCAGTATGCTAATGGTTATAGGATTAATGATTAACATGTAACTGAAATGTACTCCGTATAAGGTCTGGCTAAATGCTAAGTTCTTATAACAGTCCTGGTTAATGATGATGTGCTCTTATGATACTTTTATAGGCGCAAACGATCACTTGTCATTAATGATGATGAGCACGAGGAAGCTGGAAAGTTGGAATTGTCAGTTCAACCTATCAAGAAAAGAAGGTAAAACGATCCAACTTGGACATGTTCTTTTTTAGGAGTCGAGGTATTGGTATTAGGATTTAATGATTTGTGTACCGTGAATTGTGTACGTTCTTGCTAAGTTTTTATTAGTCAGGCTAAATGATGTTGTGCTCTAATGACATCTGGTATTTTTTAAGCCGCAAGCTATCACTTGTCTTTAGTGATGATGAAGATGAGGAAGTTGGAAAGTTGGAATTGCCGGTTCAACCTATCAAGAAAAAAAGGTTAAACAATCCCTCTTTTTAAATCCAACTTGGGCTGTGCTCTTTTTTGCTGAACATTTATAGACAGAGTTGAACTGAAACTCTACGGGAGTCGAGCTACTAGTTATAGGATAAATGATTAGAGTGTCATTAGAATGTATA
>JAIUZE010000192.1:37162-49468 GCA_022085475.1 Heliosperma pusillum | reverse complement strand
AACCGCGAAAAATTAACTGGTTAACCGCCCAACCGGTTCGGCTAAATGGCGAACCGTAACCGAACCGTTTGCTGCGGTTATTTTCGGTTCGGTGAACCGGTTGAACCGGTTCGGTTAGTGCGGTTAACCGAAACCGTTGCATTATCGGATTTTTTTTCCCAAATAGAAACTTTGTTCTATTTTTTTCTATCATTGAAATGTTTTAATGGTGAATATAGTCAAATTCTACAAGATAAACATAATATAAAAAATATTAAAGATAAAATAATAGGAAGAGTTAATTGTTGAACGTAAGACAACGTGATTCAATAATAGAATGGTGAATAATAAGTGAGGAGGAGGGTGGTTGGGTGTTAGAATAAGGGTGAAACGAGAGTTTGAATGCAAAAATAAGGGTAATTATTAGTTTTTGGGCTAGCCAAATAATATTTTGCTATGGATAATAATGTCACGGTTCGGTTTCGGTTAACCGCGGTTATGAAAATCCGAACCGTTCATAAGTAAATAGAACCGGTTCGGTTAACCGAACCGTTTTTGTGTTTCGGTTCGGTTAACCGAACCTAAAAAAAATGCGGTTTTCGGTTTTTTTGGTTCGGTTTTACGGTTCGGTTAATTATGAACACCCCTATCGTATATAAACCCGGTTTTATAGAAAATGCGCGATAATAACCAATTAAAATCACAAATTAATACTTAAATCAAATTTAAGTCAAAGTTAATTACCCTAACTGTTTAGGACTCAAAAAATAGTCTCCACTAATTATTTGACAATAATTCAACTTGGTTTTGCATTATTGCTCGGTTTTGACCCTTATTAACATAACGTTTATGCAATAATTCCAAATTAAATTAAAATAATTTATAAATTTGAAAATTAAAATTTTGTATATTCTGGAAAATTTTCAGGAACATCTTCATGTCAAAATTTTGGTCAAAACTTTTCAAATCATTTTAGAGAAAAATATAGCTGCTATTAATCGATTTTATCAAATAAAATACTAAAATCACACAAAAATTAATCTAATTAATTTTGAAATTATACATCTGATATGTACAATATTTACTCAACATATGATAATTTTCTCATGCCAAAAATTCATTTTAGCTATTTATGCCAAAATAATCACTAATTATGCCTTTTTAACTATTAAAAATCATAAATCATGCACAATAAATCATATTTATCTGAAATATGACATACAGTATGTAAAATATGCATGTGATATCATACGAAAATTTCATGGCCAGATTCAAACTATAACTGTTTTTAGCTAATAAAAGTTTATTTTATTCATTAAAATGGATTTATTTAACTACAAATCATTAAATAAAGCAATAATCTTCCATAAATTATCAAAATGACCTAAAAATATTTTAGGACCAGAAGGTATTTCACGCTTAAAATTTCGTGACTTTATCATATAAATCACTAATTTTCTAGAATTATTTTGTTACTTTAACTCGTAAAAACTTTATAAAACCGATTGCATGTAACATCCTATGCTATGATACCAATTGTTAGGTTCATATACCTACACTTAAGACATTTCTTAAGTAATACTAATTAACTCTTTAATTATTTACAGGATATAGTTACATGTAGGGGTGAGCAAAACCGGATATCCGATACGGTTTTCAAAACCGTATCGGATATCCGGTTTTAAAAATCTCAATTTTGAGTATCCTTATCCGATACAGATTTTCCGTATATCCGGAAACCGTATATCCGGTTTTTCGGTATATCCGGAAACCGTATATCCGGTATCCGGTTTTTCATTTAATTATGTAAAATTGTATGTCTTATTTTAATTTTTTTTTTATGATTTTATGATTTTTCTTAATAAGTTAAAAGAGTATCACATATTATAAGAATAAATAACTTAAAAATGTATAAAAGTAATAAGATTGAGTCACGGATATACTCGACGGTTAGTGGTTTTATGATTTTATTTTTATATTTTATATTAAAAATAGGAACCGTATCGGAAACCGTATATGCGGTTTCAAATTTTGCCGATACGTATCCGATACGGTTTATTATAAACCGTATCGTATATACGGAAATTCGTATCGGATATACGGAAATCCGTATAATTGAAACCGTATATCGTATCGGATACGTATAATAAAACCGTATCGTATATTTTTGCTCAGCCCTAGTTACATGCATACTATTGAAATTGAAATAGAAGATGAAAAATGTTCCTCACATTGACTATTATTCGTGTATGGGCACAAGTACAAGACACCTTCTTGTACTAGTTCTTTAGCTTAAGGATATGTGGATGAACTTCCTAGTTCCAAGAGTAGGAACCCTCCTATAAGTTGCACCTAGACTTACCCTTAAATCACTCAACTATTGATTTACTAGTACAATAGTTAAGTACCCTTATAACAAGTATACAACACTCCACTTACTACTCTAGTAATATGGTGTTTATACTCCAACACAAGTTCTATGAAACTTCTAAAATTTCTAAGTATTTCGAGATTTCTAGTGAGATGTTGTAGAGTATTTCATATGAGATTAAGTTGTTTTCAAAGAGGAGAAATGATCTACTCTAAAGCATGCCACAACCGGCCAAGCATGGGGAGGCATGAGCATGCTTATGCTTTTTGCCTAATCATGACTCTAGGGTGGCTATAGGTATTAGGCTTAGTAATCATCACGTCTAATCATCATTAGCAATACATTAAAGCCTAATCCTCACCCAACCACCCATATAGCCGGTTTTGGTGTGTAATATGGACTCCATTTTACATTTTGTGATTTTGTCATTTGTCACACATGTGACATGTGACATGTTATCTTATAATAAAATATGTATTTGACTAGTTTAAATACAATTTCATGTCAAATAAATTAAACTTAACATTTTAAGTAATAATTTATAATCACATAGATATAAAATGGGTCAACTCATATTTGGTTGATATGATCTACAACTATTTGTAATTATGATAAACCAATCATGTTTATGTCAAATGTTTCATAAACATTAAGCATTTTAATATAACAATTATATTTATTGAATCTTATTTAATCATATAACAATAAGATATATTTCTCACTGTAAACTTCTTCTGCTTAAGGGATTAATTAATCTGTATCGTTATACAATTAATTAATATTCTTGATTAGGGAATCGTCCTTTCGGTGTGACCTCAAGGGATCAACTGATCACCACCGTCATACGACAGTATTGTCAAACTCTAGTAAGCTAATCATTACCGATTAATGTGGATCAGTTGACTATAATGTTAATCATCCCTTTCCATTCTTGTTATTGAGGTTTAATTAAGTGATTGCACTATTGTTGAGGACACTCACTCCAACAACATCATCAGCAAAAACCCGAGAACAAGCTAGACAAGGCCTAGATACCGCAAATAACGGAACACCCAGTCGATACCCCAGCACACAACGGTAACTCCTCCTGTTCATAGTCTGCCCCAACCCAGAGATAGGAATCGCACGCAACCAATCAGAGGAGTGGGCACCATGGTTAGACTTCCACAATGCAAGCTGACGCAGTGTCAAAGAGAAACCACATTCTGAAGAAGCAGCAACTATCGCGAAATATATATCTGCCAATTTCGTCATTAGTTTAAGGGCAGCGATTTCACTAGGATCACGTAAAAAATCAGAACCTTTAATATTCGAAAACACCCGCAAGGCATCGTCAAAAGTAGGACCAGCACATACAATACCAGAAGGCCGCAGGGGCATAGCCGGCAAAACTGCAGACTGCAAACGGGAAGTCAGAAAACCATAGTATAAAACATCTTCTGCAGCATAAACACCGAGTCCACCTAAATGAAAAGGGAAAGTGGCAAGGCGCCACTGCCAATCCCCAAAACCAGGCCCAGACGCGGTTACAATACGTTCCAAGCTAGAACGAAGTGCTGCTTCAAAGCGAAGATGGACCGAGCCAAATACTCCTGGGGAGCAAGTACGAAGAGAAAAATAGAGCTTCGAAATACTAGTACCAGCTCGGAGCAGAAGCAACTCGCATTGTGGGTCATCAATCCTCGCGACTAAGTCCATAAGCTCAATGGTCTTAGTCACTCTCCTCGCCACAAGCTCACTGCCAAAAATAGGACAAGTACTGACAAGTCCACCCAAAATAGACACCATGCTAGGGCCGAGCAATAGTAGGGGGAAAACACCGGGAAGCCGACTACGAGGGTCCTTAATAGGCCAAAAGACCACAGTCTTAGCCACATTAAGATGAAGACCAAAATGAGGCCCATCTGCCATAATCAAATCCAAAACTGTCCCCACCTCCAAAGTGTCCCCAACAATGGTGCCATTATCCAAATACCATGCATGCATAGTAAGATCAAAGAAGTCCCGGATTTTGCACACTAAGGGATGCCAAACCAAAGCGAAAAGTAAAGGGCCTAAAGGATCACCCTGCTGGACTCCGTGACAAGACCACAAACAATGCTCCCCTTAAAAAAGACAAGCAAGGCTATAGAAAAAAAACTCCACCCAACGGGAAAGAACCGGACAACGACGACGGACTTCCTGCAGCATAGTCACACGATCAACAAAGTTGAAAGCATCCTGGAAATAAACCACCAACATAGACATTCCCACATCACCGCCATGGGCCTCAATGAGCCGATTCAAGGCATGCAGGATAGCCTCTCCTCCACCGGACACCCTAACCCCAATTTGAAGGCCAGCAAAATAAGAAACAAAGAAGGACCAACTAGACAAGCACCAACCTTAGAGACAAGACGTCTCCAGACAGTGAAAACAGCGATATGACGAACACCCCCGCCCGGTTTAACAAGCGGCGTGAGCGAAGCGCTGGCAATGTACTCACCAAGAGCTAAAGGGCACCGACCCTCCAAAAAAAGATTAACCACCCTAGTAATAGAAGCAATAAAATCATCAGAGACAGTCACAGCAGCACCACTCAAACAATCCATAAGGTGTTGGGCAAGAAGCCCATCCCTCTCGCAAGAAGTGCCACGCAGGAAACGATGAATCATATCCAAAACAACAGCCGAAGAGGCAACAAGAGAATGATGATCCACTGGCAAATGAGGCAGCGAAGGAGATGAGGCAACATGATGCTTCTCTAACAAAGCACCAAG
Organism: Heliosperma pusillum; assembly: GCA_022085475.1. Classification (NCBI taxonomy): domain Eukaryota; kingdom Viridiplantae; phylum Streptophyta; class Magnoliopsida; order Caryophyllales; family Caryophyllaceae; genus Heliosperma; species Heliosperma pusillum. The sequence continues at coordinate 44,359 of JAIUZE010000192.1, read as the reverse complement.
AGTGGCATTAGAGTAAAGGGCGACGGCAGAGGAAGAAAGCACCCTAACAGCAGCAATATAATGACCATCATAAATCTTCCGCCGATAATGGCGTAGGTTAAGCTCACTCAAATCCATATTCTCCTCCACATGAAATAAAGGAGGAACCTCGACCAAACACTCCTGCAAAAGCTGCAAACCCCTTTCAGGCACCCCCAAGCAAGATTAGCCATGGTAATACTCTCCTCTTGACGCTGTCGCCTAACAGCAGTCATACACTCAAGATTATTCCTAGCAATGAAGGTCTTAAGCAAACAAAGAGGCAACACAAGCAAACGAACCCAGCATGAGAGGTCACCAGGAGAATCAGCCACATCATCCATGACCCCTTTCATAACCCGAGCAAACGCAAGACGACACTTAGGAGGAATAGATTTCACGGTGCAAAGGCCCAAAGTGAGTGAGACGGAAGAAAGAACCGAGTGAGACGGAGCCGGAGGTCTAGGGATACCATGAATAATAAAGCTAACGATGCCATCACCACAATCTAGAGGCGCAACTATGTTACCCCGACCATGCCGACACTTAGAGCAAAATGTATGTGTTTTAAAGCACTCCCCACATAACCAAAGCCCTTTCCGCTTCAAAGTAATCTCGGCATTAGAGAAAACTGCCAGACTATCAGTAAGAGTCTGACGCGTAAGATCCATAACACTAGCAATACAATGTTATTATTATTATTATTACTATTATTATTATTATTACTATTACTATTATTATTAATACTATTACTATTATTATTACTATTACTATTATTATTACTATTATTATTATTATTATTATTATTTTTTTTTTATTTTTTTTTAATTATTATTATTATTATTATGATGCGCGCAGCTTTCATTAAAATAAAATGAAAAATTTACATGAAGTTGGTGGGGAGCCGAAAGAAAAGATGGGCCCCCACCCCCTTAGCTACAGCAAAGCTAAGTCCAGTAAAAATATAAGCGGCCACCCGATTCCCAGCATCCTGAGATACCGAGAACTTCTGGATCCGCATGAGCAAGTCAACAGCATCCGAGCCCAGCTCGCCAAGCGAAGAGAAAGAGAAGGGAAAGAAACCATAGCCAGCAGCCGCGCATAAATCCCCTTACTTAGCACTTGAGCAGCATCAATGACAACCCGTCCCGGCATAAAATAGGACATCTCAGTCTGTGTCAAGGGGGAAGACCATGTCAAATCAATACACACATCACGCCCTCTGTCCCAGGAATAAAATAGCAAATCTGCAAGATGAAGAGATCCGCCATGCTCGTCAACCAAACCGATATCAACCTCCTTGGCCGTAGAAATAACAGACCTATAGCAGATATCAAATAAGGTGTCACGAACGAGGTTATGCCGATGCTTAACCCCCACAGTACCAGTACCAGAAACATCGTGGTCCCAACATACTTCATCAGGAAAAACCTGAGAGCAAGTAGGAGAAGGCCTAGATACCATGTATAACGGGATACCTACTCGATACCCCAACACGCTACGATAAGTCCTTCTGTTCATAGTCTGACGCAACCCAGAGATAGGAACCGCACGCAACCAATCAGAGGAGTGTGTACCCTGCTGAGACTTTTACAACGCAAGCTAACGCAGTGTCAAAGAGAAAACAGATTCTGAAGAAGCATCAACCATCGCAAAATATATATCTGCCAATTTCTTCATAAGTTAAGGGGCAGCGATTTCACTAGGATCAAGTAAAAAATCAGAATCTGTAGCCTCCGAAAACACCCGCAATGGATCGTCTAAAGTAGGACCAGCATCTATAATACCAGAAGGTCGTAGGAGCGTAGCCATTAAATCTGTAGACTGGAATGGGAAGTAAGAAAAGCATAGTGTAAAACATCCCCCGTAGCACAAAAACGGAGCCCATTAAACTGAAAAGGGAAAGTGGCAAGACGCCACTACTAATCCCCGAAACAAGGCGCAGACGCGGTGACAATACATTCCAAGCTAGAACAAAGTGGTGCATCAAAGCGAAGATGAACAGACCCAAAGACTCCGAGGGAGCAAGTACGACCCCAAACTGAAGGCCAGCAAAATAAGCAGACAAAGAAGGACCAACCAAACAGGCACCAATGTTAGAGACAAGACGTCTCCAGACAGTACCAACAGCGATAGGACGAACACCCCCGATTGGTTTAAGAAGCAGTGCGAGCGGAGCGCTGGCAATTTACTCACCAAGAGCTACAGGCCAGCGACCATCAAAAAAAAATTAACCACCCTAGTAAAAGAAGCGATCAAATCACCAGAGACAGCCACAACAACCCCACTCAAATAGTCCATATGGTGTTGGGTACGAACCCCATTCCTCCCGCAAGAAGTGCCACGCGGGAAACCACGAATCATATCCAAAACAACAGCCGAAGAGGCAACAAGAGAAGGATGATCCACAAGCAAAGGAGGCTGTGTAGAAGATGGGGCGACAAGATGCTTCTCTTGCAAAGCACCAAGAGTGGCATCAGAGTATGGGGCGACGCCAGAGGAAGAAAACACCCTTACGGCAGCAGTATAAGGACCATCACAAATCTTCCGCCGACACTGTCGGAGCTTTAGGTCACTCAAATCCAGATCCTCTTCCACCTCAAACGAAGGAGGATCCTCAGCGAAACACTCATGCAAAAGCTGCAAACCCCCTCTAGGCACCCCTAAGCAAGAACAACCCTGGTAATACTCTCCCCTTGACGTTGTCGCCTAACAGCAGTCCTACACTCAAGATTACTCTTAGGAACGAAGGTCTTAAGTAGACAAAGAGGCAACACAAGCATACGAACCCAGTAGGAGAGGTCTCCAGGAGAGTCAGCCACATTATCCAAGACCCCCTTCAAAACCCGAGCAAATCCAAGACGACACTTAGGAGAAATATATTTCATGGTGCAAAGGCCCAAAGAAAATAAATGATCAAGTGAAGATATAGACTACTGAACAAGCTCAACCCCATCATCAGATGACATACCCGAGGGAGACGGAGCCGTAGGTCTTGGGATACCATGAATAATGAAGCTAACGATGCTATCACCACAATCCGGAGGCGCAACAATATCACCCTGACTGTGTCGACACCTAGAGCGAAAGGTATGGGTTTTAAAGCACTCCCCACACAACCAAAGCCCCATCCGCTTCAATGTAACCTCGACATTAGAGAAAAGAGTCAGACTATCCATAAGAGTTTGACGTGTAAGCCCCATAGCACCGATATGACAATGACGATCCTGAAAATGCTTCTGCCAATCGGCTTTAGTAAGGCCCTTACGATGACCATCCAGACACTCAAGAATACTCGAAAAAGGACAATGAAAACGAAAATAGGCTTGAGGAGAAGTATCACGCAAGAAGCATCACCCCAAGCCCATGCACGTGCATGGAAAGAAAAACAATAGCAAATCACAAAAGGGCACGTGCAAGGATGAAAAAAAAACCAAACAAAACCCTAAAAACGAAATTCAAAACAAAAACAACCCGCAATGCCGCACATGTGCAACACAACCACTACCGGCTCCACACTACAACCCAGCACCACCACAGCACAGCCGCACAGGCCAACCACAAGACCGGCAACATCCAGCACGGTAAAAAACAACCACAGCGGCATCGAACCCGAACGCGATAAATCCCTCCCACCCTCTGTAGAGTAGAACAAAAACGCTTGGACGACCGGCAATAGAAGGCTAGGTGGTCGATAGGCGGCAAACTTCGAAGCACCAACCTTTCTCTCCCACACGCGACACAAAGCAGCGCGCAAAAACCCACACAAAACCACCAGGCGACCCGACAACCAAACCACCACCAAGTAACCCACACCAGCGACGTGGGGTCTGAGAAATGTGAGTGACGCAGTGGCAATCCGCCAACTAGCGCCGATCTCCGAACCAAAGAGGTGTGGCAACGAAAACACGCAGCAAAAGCGTGCCCTAGACCCAACTTAAGCAACGCCAACAACCACAAACAAACCCACCCTGGCCGGCGAGTGAGGTCTGGATGGCCGGTAAGGATAAGGTGGTCGGCGTGGAGGCAAACTCCGGCAGCAACCGTTCGAAAAATGCATAAACCCTTCTCCCTCTCTCCCCCTCTCTAAACACTCGTTGTTTTATTATTAGTATTATTATTATTATTATTATTATTATTATTATTATTATTATTATTATTATTATTATTATTATTATTATTATTATTATTATTATTATTAATTTTTTTTTTTTTTTAATTTTTTTTTATGCGCGCAGCTTTCATTAAAATAAAATGTAAAGTTTACAAGATGTTCATGGAGAGCCGAGAGACAATCTGGGCCCCCACCCCCTTAGCTATAGAAAAACTAAGCCTAGTAAAGATATAAGCGGCCACCCGAACCCCAGCATCCTGCGATACCGAAAATTTATGGATCCGCTTGAGCAAGTCAACAGCATCCGAGCCTAGCTCTCCACGCGAAGAGAAAGAGAAGGGTATGAAACCATAACCAGCAGCCGCACATAAGTCTCTATACTTAGCACATTTGCGCTGAGCAACATATGTGACAACCCGTCCTGGCACAACATCGGACATCCCAGTCTGAGTCAAGGGGGAAGACCCTGTCAAATCAACACACACATCACGCCCTCTGTCACAGGAATAAAGAAGCAAATCCGCAGGACGAAGAGAGCCACCATGCCCATCAACCAAACCGATATCAACCTCCTTGCCCGTAGAAATACCAGACCTATAGCATATGTCAAATAAGGTGTCACGAACGAGGTTATGCCGATGCTTGACCCCCAGAGTACCAGTACAAGAAACAACGTGGTCCCGATACACATCATCAGCAAACACCCGAGAGCAAGCAGGACAAGGTCTAGATATCGTGAATAACGGGACACCTAGTCGATACCCCAGCACACTACGGTAAGTCCTCCTGTTCATAGTCTGACCCAACCCAGAGATAGGAACCGCACGCAACCAATCAGAGGCGTGGGCACCCTGCTGAGACTTCCACAACGCATGTTGACGTGTTGTCAAAGAGAAAACAGATTCTGCAGTAGCAGCAATCCTCGCAAAATATATATCTGCCAGTTTCTTCATAAGTTTAGGGGCACCGATTTCACTAGGATCACGTAAAAAGGAAGAACCTGTAGTCTCAGAGAACACCCGCAAGGCATCGTCGAAAGTAGGACCAGCATTCACAATATCAGAAGACCGTAGTAGCTCGGCCTGCAAATCAGCAGACTGCAAACGGGACGCCAGAAAAGCATAATGAAAAACATCCCCGGCAGCATAAATTATTATTATTATTATTATTTTTAATAAGGTGCGCACAAATTTCATTAAAATAAAATGAAAAGTTTACATGAAGTTGGTAGGGAGCAGAGAGACAATCTGAGCCCCCACCCCTTTAGCTATAGTAAAGCTAATTCTAGTAAAAATATAAGCCGCCACCCGAGCCCCAGCATCCTGCGATACCGAGAATTTCTTGATCCGCTTGAGCAAGTCAATAGCATCCGAGCCCAGCTCTCTAAGCGAAGAGAAAGAGAAGGGTAGGAAACCATAGCCAACAGCCTCGCATAAATCCCCATACTTAGCACATTTGCGCTGAGCAGCATCAACAACAACTCGTCCCGGCACAAAATCGGACAACCCAGTCTGAGTCAAGGGGGAAGACCCGGTCAAATCAACACACATAACGCCCTCTGTCACAGGAATAAAGTAGCAAATCCGCTGGACAAAGAGATCTGCCGTGTCCGTCAACCAAACCGATATCAACCTCCTTGCCCGTAGAAATACAAGACCTATAGCAAATGTCGAAAAAGGTGTCACGAACGAGTTTATGCCGATGCTTAACCCCCATAGTACCAGGACAAGAAACAACGTGGTCCCCATACATATGATCAGCAAAGAACCGAGAGCAAGTAGGACAAATCCTAGATACCGTGAATAACGGGATACCCAGTCGATACCCCAACACACTACGGTAAGTCCCCCTGTTCATAGTCTGAGCCAACCCAGAGGTGGGAACCGCACGCAACCAATCAGAGGAGTGGTCACCCTGTTGAGACTTCCACAACACAAATTGACGCGGTGTCAAAGAGAAAACAGATTCTGAAGAAGCAGCAACCGTCGCGAAATATATATCTGCCAATTTCTTCATAAGTTTACGGCAGCGATTTTACTAGGATCACGTAAAAAATTAGAACTTTTATCCTATGAAAACACCCGCAAGGCATAGGACCAGCATCTACAATACCAGAAGGCCGCAGGAGCGTAGCCTGCAAACGAGAAGCCAGAAAAGCATAGTGTAAAACATCCCCTGGAGCATAAACACCGAGCCCACCTAAATGAAAAGGGAATCTGGGAAGGCGCTACTGCGAATCCCCAAAACCAGGCCCAGTGTGACAACCCTCGAGAATGCGGAAATATAAAACAAACAAGCATGTGAATTATATAGCGGAAATATAAAGTTTTAAAAACTTTTATACATGCAAGGAAAGAATACGAGGAGTGTCAATTATTACAAACTAAAGTACGAATTATACTACATCAAGAGACGAAGTCTCTCCAAAATGTTAACAAGTAAAAGTGTTTAGTATACAAGCCAAAATCGTCTAGAGGTGTTTTAATCCAGGGACAACGCCCGCTAGCTCACACCCGAACCCAAAATGTCAAGCAAAAAGCCATCCATGCAAGCAACCTGTTCATCCATGAAAAACATGAACGCCACAATCAGTGGGGAGTAACTCCGGGTTCTCCCAGCCATATCACATTAAACGTACATAGAAGGAAATACAAAAGTAGAAGCATGCATATATGGATATACATGTGAAATACAATAAGGATAGATAAGCAATCCAATATATAATGATAAAAGCATAAGAGATACAAGTCCGAATCCATCATGTTATACAAAGACTCGGGGAAGACACTCTTAGGCAACTGAATACGCTCACTAGGGCTTACATCTCACCGTTAGCGGTATAAGTTTGATAAGATTGAGACTCGACAAACAACCATGCCAAATCATGCGATGATCACAATAAAACCATCATATTATCATCCATTAAAACATACCAATACATAGACGATGCACAATCATGCAATGACCATGAATAATAAGTCATGAAATCACGCATTCAAGAACGACGACACAAAGACGACATCTCTCACGGTAAATGAAACGCACTAGCATCGTGTACATGGCAA
>JAIUZE010000192.1:0-35987 GCA_022085475.1 Heliosperma pusillum | reverse complement strand
CCAGCTCTCCAAGCGAAAAGAAAGAGAAGGGTAGGAAACCATAGCCAGCAGCCGCGCATAAATCTCCATACTTAGCACATTTGCGCTGAGCAGCATCAGCGACAACCCGTCCCGGCACAAAATCGGACATCCCAGTCTGAGTCAAGGGGGAAGACCCTGTCAAATCAACACACACATCACGCCCTCTGTCCCAGGAATAAAGTAGCAAATTCGCAGGATGAAGAGATCCGCCATGCCTGTCAACCAAACCGATATCCACCTCCTTGCCCGTAGAAATACCAGACCTATAGCATATGTCAAATAAGGTGTCACGAACGAGGTTACGCCGATACTTAACCCCCACAGTACCAGTACAAGAAACATCATGGTCCCCATAAATATCATCAGCAAAAACCCGAGCGCAGGCAGGACATGGCCTAGATACCACGAATAACGGAATACCCAGTCGATACCCAAGCACACTACGGTAAGTCCTACCGTTCATAGTCTAACCCAGCCCAGGGATAGGGACCGCACGCAAACAATCAGAGGAATGGGTTCCCTGCTGAGACTTCCATAACGCAAGCTGGCGCGGTGTCAAAGAGAAAACCGATTCTGCAGTAGCAGCAATCCTCACAAAATATATATCTGCCAGTTTCTTCATAAGTTTAGGGGCAGCGATTTCACTAGGATCACGTAAAAAGGCAGAACCAGTAGTCTCAGAGAACACCCGCAAGGCATCATCGAAAGAAGGACCAGCAACCACAATACCAGAAGGCCGTAGAAGCTTAACCTGCAAATCGGCAGACTGCAAACGGGACGCCAAAAAGGCATAGTGCAAAACATCCCCGGCAGCATAAACACCGAGCCCACCAAGATGAAAAGGGAAAGTGGCAAGGCGCCACTGCCAATCCCCAAAACCAGGTCCGGACGCGGTGACAATGCGTTCCAAGCTAGAACGAAGTGCTGCATCAAAACGAAGATGGACAGACCCAAAAACTCTCGGCGAACAGGTACGGAGGGTAAAGTAGAGCTTAGATATACCCGTACAAGCTCTAAGCAGAAGCAACTCACATTGCGGGTCCTCAATCCTAGCAACTAAATCCATAAGCGCGATGGTCTTAGTCACTCTCTTCGCCACAAGCTCACTGCCAAAACTAGAGCAAGTACTGACAGGCCCACCCAAAACAGAAACACCACGCAAAGGCCGGGCAATGGAAAGAGGGAAAACACCAGGAAAACGACTCCGAGGATCCTCAGTAGGCCAAAAACCCTCAGTCTTAGCGACATTAAGATGGAGACCAAACTGAGGGCCATCTGCCATAATCAAATCCAAAACCTTCCCCACCTCCAAAGTATCCCCAACAATGGTGCCATCATCCAAGTACCAAGCCTGCACACTCAAATCAAAAGAGTCCCGTATCTTGCACACCAAGGGATGCAACACCAAAGCGAAAAGCAAGGGTCCTAAAGGATCACCCTGCTGGACTCCCTGACAAGACCACAAACAATGTTCCCCATAATAAAGACGGGCGGGACTAGAGTAACAGAACTCCACCCATCGGAAAAGAATCGGGCAACGACAGCAAACTTCCAGAAGCATGGTGACACGATCAACAAGGTTGAAAGCATTATGGAAATCAACCAGCAACATAGAAAGCCCCACATCCCCACCACGAGCCTCAATGAACCGATTCAAGGCATGCAAGACAGCCTCTCCTCCACCGGACACCCCAACCCCAAACTGAAGACCATCAAAATAAGAACTCAAAGAAGGACCAACAAAACAAGCACCTACCTTAGAAACAAGACGTCTCCAGACGGTACCAACAACAATAGGACGAACACCACCACCAGGTTTAACAAGCGGGGTGAGCGGAGCGCTGGCAATGTACTCACCAAGAGCTAGTGGACATCTGCCCTCAAGAAAAAGATTGACAACCCTAGCAATAGAAGCGATCAGATCATCAGAGATAGCCACAGCAGCGCCACTCATGCAGTCCATAAGGTGTTGGGCACGAAACCCATCCCTCCCACAAGAAGTGCCATGAGGGAAACTACGAATCATATCCAAAACCACAGCCGAAGAGGCAATAAGAGAATGATGATCCACAGGCAAAGGAGGCAAGGAAGGAGATGGGGCGACCGGGTGCTTCTCTCGCAAAGCCTCAAGAGTGGCATCAGAGTAGGGGGCGACGCCAGAGGAAGAAAGCACCCTAACAGCTGCAGAATAGTGGCCATCACAAATCTTCCGCCGACATTGGCGGAGGGTAAGCACACTCAAATCCAGGTCCTCCTCTACAAGAAACGAAGGAGGAACCTCAGCCAAACACTCCTGCAAAAGCTGCAAACTCCCTCTAGGCACCCCCCCCAAGCAAGAATAGCCCTGGTAATACTCTCCTCCTGACGCTGTCGCCTAACAGCAGTCCTACACTCAAGATTACTCCTAGAAACGAAGGTCTTAAGCAGACAGAGAGGCAACACAAGCATACGAACCCAGCAGGAGAGGTCACCAGGAGATCCAACCACATCATCCAAAACCCCCTTCAAAACCCGAGCAAACCCAAGACGACATTTAGGAAGAATAGATTTGACGGTGTGAAGGCCCAAAGATATTAAACGATCAAGCGAAGATATAGACCACTGAGCAAACCCAACCCCATCATCAGTGAAAAGAACCGCGGGAGACGGAGCAGAAGGTCTTGGAATACCATGAATAATAAAGTTAACGATGCCATCACCACAATCCGGAGGCGCAACAATATCACCCCGACTATGCCGACATCTAGAGCGAAAAGTATGAGTTTTAAAACACTCCCCACACAACCAAAGCCCCATTCGCTTCAAAGTAATCTCGGCATTAGAGAAAACGGTCAGACTATCAGTAAGAGTTTGACGGGTCAGACCCATGGCATCACCAAGACAATGTCGGTCCTGAAAATGCTTTTGCCAAGCGGCCTTAGTAAGGCCCCGACTACCGCCATTCGGACACCCATGAATACAAGAAAAAGGACAAGGAAATCGTACCAAAACAGGCATGATAAGGAAAAAGAAAAAGAAAAACAAAATAAAACCTACTATATAAAAGAATCACCCAAAAGCACGTGCATGGCCACGGCTCACGTGCAAGGCATGAACCCGGCCACCAACACAGCGACCACCGCACAACCCACAAAACAGCCATCACCGTGACCACCACCACCCGTCACAACCAGCAACCTCAATAAGAGGCAAAACGCTAGCACAAATACCGACGCCGACGCAACCAAATTGCCATGATAAGTACAGCCTCAAGACGACACACTCACCACAGTCGGTGACTTGAGGTAGGGCGTGCTTGGCCGGAGGCGACAGCCGGAAAAAGGACAAATACCAACGCTAGCACAAATACCAACGTTGCCAGGAGGCGGCACAAACCCTAAAATAAGAAAACCCAACCCCTCCGACAGAAACCACGACGGAAGAAGGGAGGAGGCACGACGTCGGCCACCAGCAAGGGATAGGCACGACAGAAGTTGCCACAAAATTGGACCCTAATCCCGCAATGGCTACCAGCGAAGACGGCAGCGGAAGACGTCGCAGGAAAGAAAGGACTGCAACGATCACCACAGGAGACACCAACACCGACGACGTGAGGTCACCGGCGAGGAAGGGCGGCCAGTGGCGACGTGAGGTCACCGTTTGACACCGTCAGGCAGGCGGGAAACCCTAGACGCAGTCGCCAATCTCTCCTTTCTCTCTAACGCTCTCGTATTATTATTATTATTATTATTATTATTATTATTATTATTGTTATTATTATTATTATTATTATTACTATTATTATTATTATTATTATTATTTTTTTTTTTTTTTTTATAAGATGCGCGCAGCTTTCATTAAAATAAAATAAAATGAAAAGTTTACATGAAGTTGGTGGGGAGCCGAGAGACAATCTGGGCCCCCACCCCCTTAGCTATAGCAAAGCTAATCCTAGTAAAGATATAAGCGGCCACCCGAGCCCCAGCATCCTGAGATACCGAGAACTTCTGGATCCGCTTGAGCAAGTCAACAGCATCCGAGCCCAGCTCCCCAAGCGAAGAGAAAGAGAAGGGTAGGAAACCATAGCCAGCAGTCGCGCATAAATCCCTATACTTAGTACATTTGCGCTGAGCAGCATCAGCAACAACCCGTCCCGGCACAAAATCAGACATCCCAGTCTGAGTCAAGGGGGAAGACCCTGTCAAATCAACACACACATCACGCCCTCTGTCCCACGAATAAAGTAGCAAATCCGCCGGACGAAGAGACCCGCCATGCCCGTCAACCAAACCGATATCAACCTCCTTGCCCGAAGAAATACCAGACCTATAGCAAATGTCGAATAAGGTGTCACGAACGAGGTTATGCCGATGCTTAACCCCCACAGTACCAGTACAAGAAACAGTGTGGTCCCCATACACATCATCAGCAAAAACCCGAGAGCAAGCAGGACAAGGCCTAGATACCGTGAATAACGGGACACCAAAGCGATACCCCAGCACACTACGGTAAGTCCTCCGGTTCATAGTCTGACCCAACCAAGAGATAGGAACCGCGCGCAACCAATCAGAGGCGTGGGCACCCTGCTGAGACTTCCATAACGCAAGCTGACGCGGTGTCAAAGAGAATACAGATTCCGCAGTAGCAGCAATCCTCGCAAAATATATATCTGCCAGTTTCTTCATAAGTTTAGGGGCAGCGATTTCACTAGGATCACGTAAAAAGTAAGAACCTGTAGTCTCAGAAAACACCCGCAAGGCATCGTCGAAAGTAGGACCAGAATCCACAATACCTGAAGACCGAAGTAGCTTAGCCTGCAAATCAGCAGACTGCAAACGGGACGCTAGAAAAGCATAATGAAAAACATCCCCGGCAGCATAAACACCGAGCCCACCCAGATGAAAAGGGAAAGTGGCAAGGCGCCACTGCCAATCCCCAAAACCAGGCCCAGACGCGGTGACAATACGTTCCAAGCTAGAACGAAGCGCTGCATCAAAGCGAAGATGGACAGACCCAAAGACCCCCGGGGAGCAAGTACGGAGGGAAAAATAGAGTTTAGAAATACCAGTACAGGCCCGAAGCAGAAGTAACTCACATTGCGGGTCCTCAATCCTCGCGATTAATTATTATTATTATTATTATTATTATTATTATTATTATTATTATTATTATTATTATTATTATTATTATTATTATTATTATTATTATTATTATTATTATTATTATTATTATTATTATTATTTTATGTATTTTTTTTTTTTTTAAGATGCGCGCAGCTTTCATTAAAATAAAATAAAATGAAAAGTTTACATGAAGTTGGTGGGGAGCCGAGAGACAATCTGGGCCCCCACCCCCTTAGCTATAGCAAAACTAAGCCTAGTAAAGATATAAGCGGCCACCCGAGCCCCAGCATCCTGAGATACCGAGAATTTCTGGATCCGCTTGAGCAAGTCAACAGCATCCGAGCCCAGCTCTCCAAGCGAAGAGAAAGAGAAGGGTAGGAAACCATAGCCAGCAGTCGCGCATAAATCCCCATACTTAGCACATTTGCGCTGAGCAGCATCGGCGACAACCCGTCCCGGCACAAAATCGGACATCCCAGTCTGAGTCAAGGGGGAAGACCCTGTCAAATCAACACACACATCACGCCCTCTGTCCCAGGAATAAAGAAGCAAATCCGCAGGACGAAGAGATCTGTCGTGCCCGTCAACCAAACCGATATCAACCTCCTTACCCGCAGAAATACCAGACCTATAGCAGATGTCAAATAAGGTGTCACGAACGAGATTATGCCGATGCTTAACCCCCACAGTACCAGCACAAGAAACAGCGTGGTCCCCATACACATCATCAACAAAAACCCGAGAGCAAGCAGGACAAGGCCTAGATACCGCGAATAACGGAACACCGAGTCGATACCCCAGCACACAACGGTAAGTCCTCCTGTTCATGGTCTGACCCAACCCAGAGATAGGAACCGCACGCAACCAATCAGAGGAGTGGGCACCCTGCTGAGACTTCCACAACGCAAGCTGACGCGGTGTCAAAGAGAAAACAGATTCTGAAGAAGCAGCAACCGTCGCGAAATATATATCTGCCAATTTCTTCATAAGTTTAGGGGCAGCGATTTCACTCGGATCACGTAAAAAATCAGAACCTGTAGTTTCCGAAAACACCCGCAAGGCATCGTCAAAAGTAGGACCAGCACATATAATACCAGAAGGCCGCAGGAGCGTAGCCTGCAAAACTGCAGACTGCAAACGGGAAGCCAGAAAAGCATAGTGTAAAACATCCCCCGCAGCATAAACACCGAGTCCACCCAAATGAAAAGGGAAAGTGGCAAGGCGCCACTGCCAATCCCCAAAACCAGGCCCAGACGCGGTGACAATACGTTCCAAGCTAGAACGAAGCGCTGCATCAAAGCGAAGATGGACAGACCCAAAGACCCCCGGAGAGCAAGTACGAAGGGAAAAATAGAGCTTAGAAATACCAGTACAAGCCCGAAGCAGAAGCAACTCACATTGCGGGTCCTTAATTCTCGCGACTAAGTCCATAAGCTCAATGGTCTTAGTCACTCTCCTCGCCACAAGCTCACTGCCAAAAATGGGACAAGTACTGACAGGTCCACCCAAAACAGAGACACCACGCAAGGGCCGAGCAATAGTAGTGGGAAAAACACCGGGTAGCCGGCTCCGAGGATCCTCAATAGGCCAAAAGACCTCAGTCTTAGCCACATTAAGATGGAGACCGAAACGAGGCCCATCTGCCATAATCAAATCCAAAACTCTCCCCACCTCTAAAGTGTCCCCAACAATGGTGCCATCATCCAAATACCATGCCTGCAAAGTAAGATCAAAGGAATCCCGGATGTTGCACACTAGGGGAAGCAAAACTAAAGCAAAAAGCAAAGGGCCTAAAGGATCACCCTGCTGGACACCCTGACAAGACCACAAACAATGCTCCCCATAGTAAAGACGGGCAGCGCTAGAGTAACAAAACTCCACCCAACGGGAAAGAACCGGACAACGACGGCGGACTTCCTGGAGCATAGTCACACGATCAACAAGGTTGAAAGCATTCTGAAAATCAACTAGCAACATAGACAATCCCACATCACCACCACGGGCCTCAATGAGCCGATTCAAGGCATGCAAGATAGCCTCTCCTCCACTGGACACCCCAACCCCAAACTGAAGGCCAGCAAAATAAGTAGACAAAGAAGGACCAACCAAACAAGCACCAACCTTAGAGACAAGACGTCTCCAGACAGTGCCAACAGCGATAGGACGAACACCCCCGCCCGGTTTAACAAGCGGCGTAAGCGGAGCGCTGACAATGTACTCACCAAGGGCCACAGGGCACTGGCCCTCCAAAAAAAGATTAACCACCCTAGTAAAAGAAGCGATCAAATCATCAGAGACAGCCACGGCAGCACCACTCAAACAGTCCATAAGGTGTTGGGCACGAAGCCCATCCCTCCCGCAAGAAGTGCCACGCGGGAAACCACGAATCATATCCAAAATCACTGCCGAAGAGGCAACAAGAGAATGATGATCCACAGGCAAAGGAGGCAATGAAGGAGACAGAGCGACAGGATGCTTCTCTCGCAAAGCAACAAGAGTGGCATCATTGTAGGGGGCGACGCCAGAGGAAGAAAGCACCCTAACAGCAGCAGTATAATGACCATCACAAATCTTCCGCCGACACTGGCGGAGGTTTAGCTCACTGAAATCCAGATCCTCCTCCACACAAAACGAAGGAGGAACCTCAGCCAAACACTCCTGCAAAAGCTGCAAACCCCATCCAGGCACCCCCCAAGCAAGAATAGACCTGGTAATACTCTTCTCCTGACGCTGTCGCCTAACAGCAGTCCTACACTCAAGATTACTCCTAGGAACGAAGGTCTTAAGCAGACAAAGAGGCAACACAAGCAAACGAACCCAGCAGGAGAGGTCACCAGGAGAGTCAGCCACATCATCCAAAACCCCCTTCAAAACCCGAGTAAACCCAAGACGACACTTAGGAGGAAAAGATTTCACGGTGCGAAGACCCAAAGACAATAAACGATCAAGAGAAGATATAGACCACTGAGCAAACCCAACCTCATCATCAGATTTCATTTATAGAAAAATAAAAGTTTACATTAAATTTATGTGAAGCCGAGACAATCTAGGCCCCACACCCCCTTAGCTACAACAAAGCTAAGTCTAGTAAAAATATAAGCGGCCACCTGAGCCCCTACATCCTGAGATACTGAGAATTTCTGGATCCGCTTGAGCAAGTCAACAGCATCCGAACCCAGCTTCCCAAGTGAAAAGATAGAGATGAAAAGGAAACTATAACCAGTTGTCGCGCACAAATCCCCATACATAGCACACTTTCCCTGAGTAGGATCAGCGACAACCTGTCCGGACACAAAATTGTCCATCCCTGTCTGAGTCAAGGGGGAAGACCCTGTCAAATCAACACACATATCACGCCCTCTATTCCCGGAATAAAGCAGCAAATCAGCAGGACGAAGAGATCCGCCCTGGCCATCAACAAAACCGATATCCACTCCTTGCCCGTAGAAATAACAGACCTATAACAAATGTCGAATAAGGTGTCACGGACGAGGTTATGCTGATGCTTAACAACCACAGTACCAGTACAAGAAACAGCGTGGTCCCCATAGACACCTCAACAAAAACCCGAGAGCAAGCAGGATAAGGCCTAGATACCGTGAATAACGAAATACCCATGCAATACCCGAGCTGACGTAACCAATAAGAGGAGTGGGCGCCCTGCTGAGACATTCACAAGGCAAGCTGACGCGGTGTTAAAGAGAAAACAGATTCTACTGTAGCAATCTTCGCGAAAAAAAAATATCTGCCAGTTTTTTCATAAGTTTAGGGGCAGCGATTTCACTAGGATCACGTAAAAAGGCAAAACCTGTAGTCTCAAAGAACACCCGCAAGACATCATCAAAAGTAGGACTAGCATCTACAATATTAGAAGGTCGTAGTAGCTTAGCCTGTAAATCTGCAGACTGCAAACGGGACGCCATAAAAGCATAATGCAAAACATCTCCCGCAGCATAAAAACTGAGCCCACCAAGATGAAAAGGGAAAGTGTCAAGCCGCCACTGCCAATCCCCAAAACCAGGCCCAGACGTGGTGACAATACGTTCCAAGCAAGAACGAAGTGCTGCATTAAAATGAATATGGACTGACCCAAAGACTCTCGGTGAACAAGTACGGAGGGTAAAGTAGAGTTTAGAAATACCAGTACAAGCTCTAAGCAGAAGCAACTCACATTGCGGTTCCTCAATCCTAGCAACCAAATCAATAAGCTCGATGGTCTTAGCCACTCTCTTATGGAATTGCGGTAGATTTCGAATTTTTTCTAAATAAAATACGGATATATACCAAAAAAGATATGTTTTGAACTATTAAAATATCCAGTATATTCTCCAGCGTTCAGACAAGGTTTTAAAAGACGGTTTATAGAAAATGAAGCTGTTTTTGATCTGGACTCCAAATAAACTCTAATGACTATCAAAACGACTGTATCGCCATGTAGATGACGACCAAGGGGTAGACACAAGTATTTAAGCTATCAATTGACGATAAAATTATGAACTTTCATAAATAATTTCGCATACCAAACATGCGACTCAATCATCACTGGGTGGTTGGCGGAAGGTGTAGAAACGAGGTACCTACAGCAACACGCCATTGCCAATCCCCGAAAGCAAGCCTAGACGCAGTGACAATACATTTCAAGTTAGAAAGAAGTCCTGCATCAAAAAAAAAACTGGGCCCACACAAATACACGTGGGGAGCAAATAATCAGAACAAAATCGAGTTTAGAAATACCAGTACAAGCTCGATGCAAAAGTAACTCACATTAGGGGTCATTAATCCTCGCGACAAAATCCATAAGCTCTTTGGTCCTATTCACCCTCTTCGCCATAATGTCACTGCCAAAAACAGGGCACACACTGACAAGCCCACCCAATACTGTGACACCTCGGGTTTTTCGACATTAAGATGAAGTCCCAGGCTAGGACCATCCTCCATGATAAGATCTAAGACCTTCCCCACAACCAAAGTGTCCCCTACAATAGTGCCATTATCTAAGTACCAAGCTTGCAAAATCAGGTCAAAAGAGTCTATGATCTTGCACACCAAGGGATGCAAAAGTTAAGCAAAAAGCAGAAGGCCTAAAGGGTCACCCTGCTGAACCCCCCGACAGGACTATAAACTACGTGCCCCATAAAACATTCCAGTAGGATTAGAACAAAAAAAATCGAGCCATCAGGATAGAATCGAGTAGGGAAGGCGAACTTCTTGTAACATGGTCGCACGATCAACCAAATTAAGTGAATTCCGAAAATCGACCAATAACATCGAAAGACTGGCCTGACACCCCGAGCCTCAACGAACCGATTCAAGGAATGAAGAATAGCCTATCCTCCATCGGATACCCCGACCCTAAACTGAACACCTGCGAAATAACCAGGTAAAGTAGGACCGTCCAAATAGGCACCAACCTTAGAGACAAGGTGTGGCAAAACAGTACAAACAACAATAGGACGTATACCACCGCCTGGTTTAACAAGCGGTGTGAGCGGGGCACTAGAAATATACTCACCAAGTGCAGGAGGTCATCGGCCTGCAATGAAAAGTTTAACAACCCGAGCAATAGAGGCAATAAAATCATCAAAAATAGCAATAACAGCTCCACCCAAACAATCCATAAGATGGTGAGCACGAAATCCATCCCTCCCACGTGACGTACGACGCGGAAAACTTCTAATCATTTCCAAAACAACAACCGTAGAGTAAACGAGAGGATGGTGATCAACATGCAAAGGCGGTAAGATGGGAGATGGGAGATGGGGCATTGGGGCTTATCGCGCAGGGCCACAAGAGTTGCATCTGAATAAGGGACAATACCTGAGGAAGAGAGCACCCGAACAACGGCAGTGTAATGACCATCACTGATCTTCCGCCGACATTGTCGGAGGTTAAACTCAGTCAAATCAAGGTCCTTCTCCACACTTAAAGAAGGAGGGACCTCGGCTAAGGTCACCTACCAAAGCTGCAAACAACCACCAGGCACACCCCAAGCAATAATAGTACTAGCAATACTCTCCTCTTGACGTTAACGCCTAACAACGGTCCTACACTCATGATTACTCCTAGGATAGAAGGTCATAAGTATACAAATAGGTAACAAAAACAAACGAATCAAGCTAAAGAGGTCACCAGAAGAGTCAGCCGCATCATCCAATGCCCCTTTCAAAACCTGAGAGAGCGCAAGGCGACATTTAGGAGGGATGGACTTCACAGTGCCAAACCCCAAAGAAAACAACCGATCAAGCGAAGATATAGTCAAACCAACATGCACAACCCCAACCTCAGATAAAGGAACCGAACGAGATGGAGCAGCAGGTCTAGGAATATCATAAATAAGAAAGCGAACAAGGCCATCAACACAGTCCGGGGGTGCCACAGAATCATCCCGACTATGTCGACACTTGGAGCGAAAGGTTTGAGTTTTAAAGCATACTCCACATAACCAAATCCCCATAGTATTTGATAGAGTTTGACGAGTAATTACCTGAGCATCTCCACAACAATGTCGATCACGCAAGTGCCGGAGCATGGACTTTTTAATAAGACCTTTACCATTACCATCAAGACACCCGCTAATACCCACAAAACGGCAATGAAAACGAACAAGATCCGGCATGGCAACAAATGGGAAATACCGAGATCTTACAAAAAGGAAAAAGCAAACTCAAAACGAAAACAAAAGGCGCGTGCATAAAAATTCACAAACGCTACCGACCAACCCGCACGGCCACTATCAAACACTCCCATCGTCCGGAAGAATCGACAACTAGGCCAACAACCAGTGGCCAGAAGCGACCAAAACGACCTCAAAGACAGCCACGAGACGAACATGGCCCCAGCGAAACACCGCAAAAGGAAAGCAAAAACCGACGCAAACCATAACATACAATGATCCAGCCACGCACAAATAGCGCCAACAAGCAAGTAACCTACACAATTGTTGACGAGAAGTGTGATCACCCTGCTGAGATTTCCATAAAGCTAACTACCAAGGAGTCTAGAAGAAAACTAATTCTGCTGAAGCAACAACCTTTGTGAAATATATGTCTACCAATTTCTTCATTAGTCTGGGGGCAGCGATTTCACTAGGATTACGCAAAAGGTTAGAAAGCGTAATCTCATAAAACACTCTCAAAGCCGCATCAAAGGTAGGCCCAAGGGATATGAAACTAGAAGGTCGTAGAATTTTATCCTGCAACACAGCAGACTGCAAGCGAGAGGCCCAAAAAGCGTAATTCAGGACATCACCCGCCGTATAAACACCAACCCCACCAAAAGAAAAAGAGAGGGAAGCTAACCGCCATTGCCCGTCCCTAAAACCTGGCCCAAAAGCAGTGACAATGGGTTCTAAGCTAGATTGAAGAACTTAGTCAAAGGTAAGCTTAACGGACTCAATAACGGTAGGCGAACAAGTACGAAAACCAAAATAAACTTTAGAAATACCTGTACATGCGCGAAGTAACAACAGCTCGCATTGTGGATCATCAATCCTAGCAACAGAACCCATAAGCTCGATGGTCCTCATTAGTCTCTTCACCACAAGTTCACTACTGTAGACCGGACAAACACTCACAGGCCCGTCAAGGACTTCCACACCACGTAACGGCCTAGCAATATCTGGGGGAAAAACACTAGGAAGCTTATTCCAAGGACATTCGAAAGGCCAAAATACTTCGGCTTTACCAGCATTAAGATGAAGCTCCAATCGAGGACCATCCTTCCTAATCAGCTCTAGAACCTTCCCCACTACCAGGGTATTGCCAACAATAGTGCCGACATCCAAATATTAAGCCTTCAAACGCAAATCAAAAGAGTCCTCGATCTTACAAACCAAGGGCTGCAAAACCAACGCAAAAAGTAAAGGACACAAAGGGTCACCCTGTTGAACCCCCTAACAAGACCATAAGTTATGCTTCCCTTAATAAAGCCTAGCAGGACTACAATAGCAAAACTCAACCCAAAGTGAAAGAACACGACAAGGACGAAGAACCTCACATAACATAATTTCCCGGTCAAACAAGTTAAAGACATTTTGGAAATAAAAAAGGCCCACATTAGTACCACGGTCCTAAAAAAACCGATTTAAGGCATGAAAAATAGTCTCTCCTCTACCGGAGTCCCCGACACCAAACTGGAGACCATCAAATAACCAGACAACGAAGGGCTAATCATAAAACCACCAACCTTAGAGACAAGGTGTCTCAAAATCGTACCCACAGTATTAGGATGAATACCTCCGCCTGGTTTAACAAGCGGAATGAGTGGAGCACTAGCAATGTACTCACCTAGAACATGCGTCAACTGGCCTCAAGAAATATGTTAACCACCTGGGATATAGAGGAGAGTAAACCATCAAAGACAACAACATTGGCTCAACTTGAACAATCCAAAAGATGTTGAGCTCGAAAATCGTCCCTCCCACAAGATGTACCATGCGGGAAGCTCCTAACCATCCAAAACAACTGTCGGAGACAAAAAGAAGGGATGGTGATATGCGGGAAATGGCGGCAAGGTAGGAGAAGGAACGATGGAGTGCTTATCTTTCAAGGCCTCTAAAGTGCCAACATCATAAGGGGTAATGCCAAAAGAAGAAAGTACATGTACAACAACATTATAATGACCATTACAAATCTTCCACCGACACTGCCGAATACTAAGCTCACTCGTATCATGGGCCTTCTCAACAACAAAAGAGAGACAAATCTCAGCCAATGTCTAACTTAAAGCTTCAAATTTCCCCCAGAAAACCCCCAAGTACGAATGGCACCGGAAATACTCTGCTCTTGACGCTGACGCTTAACAACAGACTTACACTCAAGATTATTTCAAGGGGAGAAGGTCTTAAGAATAGAAAGAGGCAACACAAGTAAGTTAATCCAGCAGGAGAGGTCATCGGGGGAGTCCGCCACGTCATCAAGAGCCCCCTTAAGGACCCGAGAATACCCAACATGACACCGATGGGGATGGATTTACTAGTACGCAACTCCATAGAGAACAAAAGATCAAGAGAAGGCACATCCAAACCACCTAATAAATTAGACTTGACAACAACATCAGACAATGAAGACGGAGGGGGTAGTCTGGGAAAATCATAAAACATAAATCTAGAACCTTCATTACCAGAATCCAGAGGCGCACCAAAATCCGAAACATGACGACACTTAGAACGCAAAGTATGAGTTTTAAACCAAACCCCACATAACCAAATACCCATACGTTTTGATAAGCGATATTTTGTACTAATTTATCCCCCGTTTAAGCTCGATTTCTATATGATTTATGCACTTTGTTAAGTGATTAACGAGCTAATATTACTATTCTAGTTGTTTTGCGTGCATTGTCTCGTTTTATAGGAAATAAAGCGGTTTTGCTATATTTTCTTACTTTATGGAGCAAAGGCACTAGAATACAAGTTTACGAGGAACCGATGATAGCAATTTCATGATTGGAACACAATTCCCATTGCATCATTCCTCAAAGTGGATTGATAAGTGAATATTTGTATGGTTTTAACTCCCAATGTAGCTCAGTTTTTTATGTCATTTGTGCTTTGTTAAGCCATTTTATGAGCTAATATCGTCTTCTAGGCGAATTTTTATGTTCTAACCTATTTTGTAGGGAAAGTGACGTTTCTACGCCCTTTTTCTATATTCCCGAGCATTTGCCTAGAACCCGACGATTTGAAGAAGCAAGCTTGACCAAGTCAAAGGCATTTCAAGAAGGTTCACCGATTCAAAAGAAAGAAGAAGCAAAGGCAATTTCGCAGTTGTCGGAAGATCGATCAGTTAGGCGAAGGAATCATCATTTTACATCAAACCCTATCAAGAAACCCGACTCAAAAGGTCAAGGGGGATAATGAAAGTCAAGTCATAGGCCAAAGGAGATGAAACGAAAGTCAATGGACCAAGATTGCAACTTACCCGATCGGGTAAGTGGTGTACTCGATCGGGTATCCCTGCTGATCCGAGCTTTTGCTTCGACTTCCTCCTTTTTGTCCTATGTGATGAATGCATGACCCCTCCCCCACGAAACCCTACTGCTATATAAGAAAGCTTCAGCCACCATATTTCAACACACTTTACACACTTTCTACTTCTTTTTATACACTTCTCTCTTTACAAAACACTAGATTAGGAGGAGAGAAACCTAGCCTCTCTTCTCTAGTTTAGATCATTTTATTCTTCCTTTTTGTCTTTAGTTTCTTAGTTTATTTCTGTCTTTTCTACATCAAATCCTTAGCCTAGATCAATAAGAATTCCCTCCTTGAAATCTACTTTATGTGGTTCAAGTACTGTAATTTGTGGATCGACTATTCTATGCAAGAAATTTATATTACGATTGTTTATATTGATCGTCATCTAGGTATTCCTATTTTATCTTTTGTTTAAAGTCTTTATGTTTCTTATTTGATTGCTATTTTCTTTACATGTTATTCTAGATTCAATTTCAATATCGTTGTAATCATTTCATCGTCAATTTAGTGTCGTTGTTATCTCCATATAAAGAGTCTTAAAATATTGTCAAAACCAAATAAACATGTCTATCCTAGTTTTTATTATTATCATCATCTTAGAGTTAAACATCACCATGAGTGAGTAGTCGTTTTTCCTAGCTAGGGTGTAGGGTAGCCATGTAGGTTGATTAAAAGATGATAATTGGATAAAAGAAATTGTGTTTTTGAAACGTTGTGTCTATGCATGTTTGGACTATAACGATAGTTGACGATTCCTGATCAAAATCATTGACTAGAATGGAATTCTTTTCCAAGGTAGAAATACGTGAATTGAATAGACAAAGCATGACATGGTAGATTAGACCTAGTAAATTGCCTAAAAGCCTGCTAGACCATCTTATCTATGATTGTAATGAACACATCATTCTTACGAACTCACAATGAATTATTTGCATGTTCTAAATCCAGTTTCATCAATATGTTAATCTACATGTGTGAACCTACTTCCCTAGATTCTTCTTATCATTGTTAATTCATCACCTGCTTTATTGTTTTCATTTTGATTAACTTTTATTTTGTTTTCTATTATGTCTTTTATAAGTTTAGAAATCAAAACCCCGAAACCCAGATACTCGTTAGATAAGACCCAATTGCAAGACATTTCACATTCTATAGGAAACACCATCTCCCTGAGGATCGACCCCTACTTCCCTAATTACAGTAATTTGTTATTAGCCTAGTCTGGGTAATTATCTTTGACCAGGGCTTGCGACAGGCCCGATCAAATTTTGACGCCGTTGCCGGGGATCACGGTTTAGTTTTCCTTTTTCTTGTGATTTTTATTGCGATTAGTTTTATCTAGTCTTTATGAACCCAAATTCCTTCAGACCTCTCTTGATTTTTTATATTAGCTTTTCAATCTTATGCCCAGATCTTCTAGACTAGGGACCCCTATCTCTTTAGACCGTGATCTAGAAAGGACTCTGCGTAGGAGACGAAAGCTATTCAACGAAATCTCAAAATCTTCTGGTACTTCAAGTTTAGACCGGATTCGTGAGAATTACTCGGATATTTTATCTAATCTTGAAGGAGAAGAAGATCCATTCTCATCTCCATTCTAAAAAAACCAATCAACCTTCAAACAACACTCCATCTTCATCTTCACAAAAGAAAATGGTTCGACTTTCAGACCATTCCAAACCAACTGCAGATACACTTCCAAGGGGTATTGCGTGCTACACCCCAAATCACAGCCCAAAACTTTGAAATCAAACCTGCCTTCATCAGTTTAATAGAAAGAAGTCAATTTGGTGGCAATGCCACAGAAGATCCCAACCTTCATATTCAAAACTTCTGTGACTATTGCTCCACAATTAGACAAACTGGAGTATCCCAAGTGCAGATTTGGGAAATGCTTTTTCCCTTCTCTTTAACAGGAAAGGCTAAACTTTGGATCAATAGCCTTGACCGAGTTGCCTTAGGAATAGCCGACTGGGATAGCCTAGCTCTTGCTTTCAATCAAAAGTACTTCCCACCAGAACAAACCGCACTCTTACGGAGTCAAATCACCGGATTTCGTCAGAGAGGCGATGAAAGCCTTTATGAGGCATGGGAAAGGTACAAAGAATTACAAAGAGAATGCCCTCATCATGGCCTTGATTCATGGTTCTTAGCTATCACCTTCTACAAAGATTGTTGTGGCGAATCGCATCGTATCCTCGACTCCGCTAACTATGGTCGTTTCGATCAGATCGATCTAGAAATAGCTAGTGCAACTATCGAGTCAATGGAAATTCACGACTCTCAGTATAGCAACTCACGTGCTATGCCGCTCAAAACCAAGCAGGAATATCCAAGCAAAGTAGCACTCCTAGAAGCCCAATTAATCCTTCTGCAGCAACAAGTAGGAAGCTCTTCCCAATCCAAGCAACATGTTAACGTCACTAACCACGTAGTGGTATGTGAGACATGTGGGGTTGGAAGACACAGTTTTAAAGAATGTAGAAGTTCTCTAGAGCAAGTCAATGCCTACCAAGCATACAGGCAAGGCAATGCTTTCTCAAACTTCTATAATAAGAACACAAAGAACCATCCCTTTTTGTCCTACAAAAGCACCAACATTCAAAATCCCCACTATCAGATTCAACAACCTTTCATACCACATCAACAGAAGCCCTATAATCCACCTAGTTTTCAAAACCAGAGACCTCCATTTCAATCTAACTTTAATCAACCTTACCAACACCAACACCAACCTCAACACCAACCACCCCAAAATCAAAGCCAACCCAATGACTCAAGCCTGAGCAAAATCGAATCCATGCTTCTTGACAACGTCAAATGATGTCGTGTCTAGTAGTAACTTTTAGAGTCTTTCGTTCTACTTTTTACAGGTCATTAGCTTTGTTTTATGTTAATTTTAGTTTTTGTAATAGTGTTAGTATTTAGTATTTTAAGTCAAATTTAAGTGTCAAATCCCGAAAGTCAATAAAAGTCAAACCCGAAAACCCGAGACCCAAAAACCCGGAACTTGAAGTGGGCTAGCAAGGAATCATCAAGGTTTGAAGACCAAGCCAAATGGGTCAATGGAAGTCAAGGCGGGGTCAAATAATCATGGGGTCAACGAAAGTCAAGAAGAAAATCAAGGCAAAAATCTGGCAGTGCTCGACGCAGCCTGCGTCGTAGGACGCAGCCTGCGTCATCACGACGCAGCCTGCGTCGTAGGACGCAGCCTGCGTCATCTCTCAGCACGGGTTTTCTTCCTTTTCTCGTCTTGTCTTTTGGAAGCCCATCTTTCAAGGCCCCTAGGTTTGCGAACCAAGGGTATAAAAGAAGATTTCTGAAGAGAGGCAAGGGCATGAAGCATTCACCATACAACATCATATTTTCCTTAGCATTTCTCTCTTTTTGTTCTTCAAGTTTGGCTTTTGTAATGGGTTTTTCCTTAGAAATTGGTTGTATTATGAAGACTATGGGTAGCTAATCTCCTTTTACTTAGTGTAATTTGAACAAGTTCTTCCCTTTCTAGCATTGTAAGACTTTTTAATCCTTCCTTCTCTATTTAATTTCATCTTCCTTTGTTTGATTTTCATTATTGAATGAATTGTTGTTAAGACCAACCATCTTAGTAATTGTTTGTTTGATTAAATTGCATTGTCTTGATGAATTTGGTTGATTTGTCTTGATATTTGTTGATGCAACTTGAAAGATTGTAACTTTGGTTTAAAAGTTAGAATCTTTTGAGTGGAATTTGGGTTATTATGTATTTAGAACATGGTTTAATGTTTTAGTTCATAAATCTAGCATGCTTCTTTGGTTTGTGCTTAAAGCTTGCATCTTTATTTATGCTTATGGTTTAATAAGTATGGGTTTAGTTGTATTGAGTCATTTATGGATGGTTTAATTCATGGTGGCTAATTCTTTGAAGTTTGCAATAGATAAATAGAGAAGGGAGGAAAGGAGGGATCTTTACTTTGGTAATTGTGGGGGAACTTGGGATAATTGCACTAAGTTGTTTTTCCTTACTTGAATCTTTGATTATTTAGTTGTTATTGGTGATTCTAGGATTGATAATCTTTTCTCATGAAAAACTTTCTCCCTATTTGTTATCTACATGTTTACCATTGTGAATATCATAGTTTGTAAGTAATTCTAGTCTTTGTTTCAATTAGTGTTTAATTTGTGGTTAGATTTATTAATTTGTTTAATCGGTTTTTAGCAAGAGTCTAGATTAGATTATTAGCATTCACCGCCTTCTCTTGGGTTCGATCCTTGTCTTACCCTTACTACCCTTTACTTAGGATAGTTTGAGTCTAGATTTGGTTTTATAAATTGTTATTTGGCATAGCTAGTTTCCGGAATTAACGACCCCGAAAATAAGCTCGTCAAATTTGGCGCCGTTGCCGGGGAGGGCAATTTAGCTAATTTATCAAATTAAAACTCTTGTTAGCGTCATAATTTGTTTAGACTGTTTTTCAAATATTTCTTTTTGTATTGTTTGAAGGTTACTTGGGTTTGAAGTTACTAATTGTGTTGTGGAGTTGTTTTTAAAAGTTTATGCCTAGGTCACAAGAAGGATTTGGTGACCAAGACATTGACCCGTCCTCAAGTAGCATTTCCAATTGGTTGTTTTCGAACCCCCTCTATAGGAGACCCTTTGGGAGGGTGCCTAGTGAAGAAGAGTTTGGGAACAATATTTTTCAAGAACCACAAGAACAAGTGTTTGAGTCACCTCCTAGGAGACCACCACCTTTGAACATCATCTACCCACCCGAAATGGAAGATAATAGAACTATTGGTGAAATCCGGGCAAGAAACTATGAAGAGCAACCGTTGTGTATCGCATACCCTCCCATGGGGGATGTCAATTTCGAGCTAAAGGGGTTCTTTGTTCATAATTTGCCAAGATTTCATGGAATGGTGGGGAATGATCCCAATAGGCACTTGGCCGAATTTCACATGATATGCCAAGGGGCCATCCCTCAAGGAGTGACCGAAGACCAATTTAAGCTTAGGGCATTTCCATTCTCTCTACAAGATGCCGCTAAGGAGTGGTTATTTTGTCTTCCGGCCCATTCCGTCAATACTTGGGTGGGTTTGAAGAAGAAATTTCTTGAGAAATACTACCCGGATTCAAGGCATAACCATTCAAAGAAGCTCATCACTACCATTGAGCAAGACATGGGGGAAACTCTCTATGACTATTGGGAGCGATTCAAAAGCCTCGTGGCAAGGTGCCCTTATCATGGGATGTCGGGGGATGATCTATTGACGGCCTTCAATGAAGGATTATGCCAAAATGACCAACGGATGATTATAGCCGCCACCGGAGGTGGTATTGATACACTTAATGTGGCCGAGGCCAACAACATTATTGAGAAGTTGGCTATGAATACAAGAAGCTACGGGAGGAAGAATGAAAGGGGAGGAAGCTCTAGAAATGTATCTTCCATGGAAGATTCTCATGCCTCTCAAAATCACAAACTCATGCAAGAGATGGGTGAACTCAAAAGCTTGGTATCCAACTTGGTTGTCAACAAAGGTAGTTCATTTTCTCAACACCCCGAACCGCTTGAATGTTCTTATTGTGGAGGTGACCATGCTACAAATACTTGTTACATCATGATTGAGCAAGGAGCCACCATGGAGAGTGTCAATGCCATGGGGTATGGGAATTACAATGCTAGAAACCCAAGTGGTGGAGGGATGTATAACCAAGTGGGAAATCGTGATCTTTTGGGGTGGGGAGGAGACAAGTCAAAGAGTTTTGAAAATGGTCAATTCAATCACTTGAGAGCCCAAAATCCAACCCAAAACCGAAACACAAATTTCAACCAAAACCCCCAAAGAAATTTCAACAACAACAACCCAAGACCCAACAACTCAAATTTTCCAAATAATTCTCAATCCCAAAGACAACCAAACCAAAACCCAAATCAAGGGAATTCTTCTTCTCAAGGGAACTTGAGTGACATCTTGCAAACACTTCTTGCCAATCAAGAGAAGGATAGGGAGGAGGCAAGGAGGGATAGAGAGGAAGCAAGGAA
Organism: Heliosperma pusillum; assembly: GCA_022085475.1. Taxonomy (NCBI): domain Eukaryota; kingdom Viridiplantae; phylum Streptophyta; class Magnoliopsida; order Caryophyllales; family Caryophyllaceae; genus Heliosperma; species Heliosperma pusillum. Next base: position 14,865 of record JAIUZE010000192.1, on the reverse strand, counting down.
GGATAGGGAGGCTAACAACCTTAGGGTGAACAACTTGGAAACCCAACTATCCCAAATGGCCTCAAATTTGTCAAAATCCCAAGCCTCAAGCTCCACAAGATTCCCATCTCAAACCATTCCCCCACCAAGGGAAAATGCTAGTGCCATGACATTGAGGGGAGGCAAAGCGTTGGAAGTACACCCCCTTGGCAAAGGAAAGGAAAAGATGAAGAATATTGAGATGGAAACCATTGAGATTGAAGACCAAGGAGAATTGGTGGTTGGTCAAGAAGAGATATTGAGAAATGAAAAAGGGGCATCCAAAAGCATGGACCCAAAGGGAGAAAATTCAAGGAAGAGCAAGGACACTATTGAAGATGATGAAGTGGAGGAGTACATACCGGAAGTCCCATTTCCTAGTGCTTTGATAAGCACAAGGAAGTATGCCAAGGAGAATGACTTGTATGAGACTTTCCGAAAATGTGAGGTTAACATTCCTCTTCTTAACTTGTTGAATAGTGTCCCTAGGTATGCCAAGTTTTTGAAAGAACTTTGCACACCTAGGAGAAATCCAAAGAAGGGAACCCATAAGGTTAGGGTGAGTGAACATGTGTCGGCCATTTTCAAACAAAATTTACCAAAGAAATGTGGAGACCCGGGCATGTTCACTATTCCTTGCACTATTGGGGGAAAGAGTTTTAAACGTGCCATGCTAGACTTAGGGGCTTCTATAAATGTCATGCCTCTATCTATTTATGAGACCCTAGGTTTAGGACCTTTGTCTAAGACCGGGGTAGTCATTCAACTTGCCGATAGGTCTAGTGTTTACCCCAAGGGCATGGTAGAGGATGTACTAGTGGAAGTCGATAATCTTGTCTTTCCGGCGGATTTCTACGTCTTAGATATGGAATCTAGCTCTAGTGCCACCCCTCTCCTTCTTGGTAGGCCGTTTATGAAAACTTCAAATACCAAGATCGATGTTTCAAACGGGTGCTTGACTATGGAATTTGAAGGAAAAAGGTTAACTTACAATATATATGACTCCATGAGGCACCCGAGGGACCATCAATCTTGTTTCTTCTTGGATATCTTTGAGCCATTAGTGAATCAAATGTATAAACTTTGTGATAGAGACCCACTCGAGGTAGCTTTAACTAACCCCATGGAAGAGGAAGGTTTGCGCTTGTTGTTGGCTTTTGATGTGCAGGAATGTCTTGAAGAATTGGAGAAGGAAGAGCCAATAGAAACATATGAGGAGATCAACGTCATAGAGATGCTGAAAACAGGGCAAGGCAGTGCTCGACGCAGCCTGCGTCACACGACGCAGCCTGCGTCGGACGACGCAGCCTGCGTCACTGGACGCAGCCTGCGTCCTGCACTGGCAAACCTATCCGAGTTGTTTGCTTTGAGTATTCCACTCCACAAGCCCCTCCCTTCCATTATCCAACCTCCTAAGGTCGAGTTGAAGACCCTCCCAAGCCATTTAAAGTACATCTTTCTAGGGGACAAGAACACCCTACCACTTATCATTTCAAGCACACTCACCGAGGACCAAGAAGGCAAATTGGTATCACTACTTGAAAAGCATAAGGAAACATTTGGGTGGAGCATAGCGGACCTAAAAGGGATAAGCCCGGTGACTTGCATGCACAAGATACGACTTGAAGTGGATGCCAAACCGGTCCGACAACCCCAAAGGAGGCTCAATCCACCCATGGCGGAGGTAGTGCAAGAAGAGGTAATTAAGCTATTGCAAATGGGTATCATTTTCCCTATTTCCGACTCTCGTTGGGTTAGCCAAACTCAAGTCGTACCCAAAAAGGGAGGAGTGACGGTAGTCAAGAATGCACAAGGAGACTTGGTCTCCACCCGCCCCCAAACCGGTTGGAGGGTGTGTATTGACTACCGCCGCTTGAATGCGGTAACATTGAAAGACCATTTCCCGCTACCATTTATTGATCAAATGTTAGAAAGATTAGCGGGGAAAGCTTTCTATTGTTTCCTTGACGGTTACTCGGGGTATTTTCAAATCCCAATTGCACCCGAGGACCAAGTCAAGACCACATTCACTTGCCCATTTGGTACATTTGCCTATCGTCGTATGCCCTTTGGTTTGTGCAATGCTCCGGGAACTTTTCAACGGTGCATGTTGAGTATTTTCTCCGACTATGTAGAACGAATCATAGAAGTATTCATGGACGATTTCACCGTCCATGGGGACTCCTATGATGCATGTCTAAAACACCTTGCTCTTGTCTTAGAGCGATGCCAAGAGTCCCATCTCATTTTAAATTCCGAAAAATGTCATTTCATGGTGACTAGTGGCATCGTTTTGGGACATGTAGTGTCGGAAAGGGGGGTTGAGGTGGATAAGGCTAAGGTTGACATCATAAAAACTTTACCTTATCCCTCTAACACCCGAGACATTAGGTATTTTCTAGGACATGCCGGTTTCTACCGGAGATTTATTAAGGATTTTTCCAAGATTGCTAACCCTTTATGCAAGCTTTTGCACAAGGAAGCGGAATTTGTTTTTGATGACAAATGTAGGAAAGCATTCAATGACTTGAAGGAGAGATTGGTCACCGCACCAATTATTCAAGCCCCACGATGGGATCTTCCATTTGAAATCATGACCGATGCAAGTGACTATGCATTGGGAGTGGTTTTGGGTCAAAAGAGTGACAAGGGACCCCATGTGATCCAATATGCTTCTACCCTCTTGAATGATGCTCAAAAGAACTATTCTACGACGGAAAAGGAATTCCTTGGTGTGATTTATGCTCTAGAAAAATTCCGATCTTATCTCTTGGGCACAAAGGTGATCATCTACACCGATCATGCCGCCATTAGATACCTTGTGGCAAAGAAGGATGCAAAGCCAAGGTTGTTGAGATGGATTCTTCTTCTAAGTGAGTTTGATGTGGAAATAAAAGACAAGAAAGGGGTGAAGAATGTGGTGGCGGATCATTTGAGCCGGCTTAACCATGAAGGAAGACCATCATGCCCTCCTGAGGAGGTTGAAGGAGGTCTCCTTCATGAGTCACTTTATGCTATACAATTGGAAGAGCCATGGTATGCTACCATGGTCAACTATTTGGTGACAAAGCGGCTTCCAAGCCATTTCTCTTCTCATCAAAAGAGCAAGGTCAAGTCCGATGCCAAATATTATACTTGGGATGATCCTTACTTGTGGAAATTTTGCCAAGATCAACTTGTGAGAAGATGTGTGCCCGAGAGTGAAATTCCTTCCATCCTACATCATTGTCATGACTATGCTTGTGGAGGGCATTTTGGGCCACAAAGACCCGCTAGAAAAGTGCTTGAATGCGGTTTCTTTTGGCCAAGTCTTTTCAAAGATGCCCACAAATTTGTAAAAACTTGTGACCGATGTCAAAGGGTGGGGAATTTGACAAAGAGGAATGAGATGCCACAACAACCTCTTCTTTATTGTGAGATCTTTGATGTGTGGGGAATGGATTTTATGGGCCCTTTTCCAAATTCCGGTGGTTATCTATACATCCTCTTGGCGGTGGACTATGTATCAAAATGGGTCGAAGCCATTCCTACCCGCACCGATGATGCCAAGGTTGTAGCCATTTTCATTCAAGAGAACATATTCTCTCGGTTTGGTTTTCCAAGGGCTATCATTAGTGATAGGGGGACCCATTTTTGCAACAAAGTGATTGGAGGCCTTCTCAAACGATATGGGGTGAATCATAAAATTTCCACGGCCTATCACCCACAAACAAACGGGCAAGCCGAACTCTCAAACCGTGAAATTAAAGGAATACTTGAAAAGACGGTGAAGCCGGATAGAAAGGATTGGAGTAAGAGGCTAGTTGATGCATTGTGGGCATATAGGACCGCTTTCAAAACCCCCATTGGCATGTCCCCATTCCGCCTCATCTATGGCAAGGCTTGCCACCTCCCCGTGGAGGGTGAGCACAAAGCCTATTGGGCTATCAAATCTTTCAATCAAAACCAAGATGAGAGCGGTATGCACCGGAAGCTTCAATTACAAGAACTTGAAGAAATTCGCCAAGATGCTTATGAAAACTCTTCCATCTACAAAGAGAAAACAAAAAGATGGCATGATGGGATGATAAACCGTAGAGTTTTCAAGGAAGGTGATAAAGTTCTTGTGTTCCAAAACCGGTTTAAGCTCTTTCCGGGCAAGTTGAGGTCAAGATGGTTTGGACCTTACACCGTCAAGAAAGTGTTTACCCATGGGGCAATTGAAGTGGAGGGGCCCTGGGATGGAAAGCTCCTCAAAGTGAATGGCCACCGTCTCAAGCACTACTTCCAAGGATGTACCCGGGAGGGGGAAGAAGAGGTCTTGCTTGAAGACCCCATTTATCAAAGTTGAAAAGCTTGAAATAGCTAAGTCGAGCCATCGACTCTAAATAAACGGCAAAACAATGTACATACTCTATCCTTGTGAATATTTCTTTGAAGTTTCTTTGTTAAATCTTAGCATTTAAGTTGTTTTAAGTTAGTTAGACATTGCATCAAACAAAATTTTTTTGAAGTTACTAACGGTTTCGTGAAGTTTTGCGAGTTTTTGGCCGCCTCGGGATGCGTGCCACGGATAAAAAGTTCGGGAATCAATGGAATTTAGATATTGGAGGTTATTATGGACCATTGAAGTGAATTTGCAAGTATGGAGGTGTTTGGATCACTTAGCAAAAAATTTGCTAAGTGAAAAAGCAAGAACCATCCGGCAGTGAAGGACGCAGCCTGCGTCGTAGGACGCAGCCTGCGTCGAGCGCAGATTTCGTTTTATGCTTTAGCCTTTGCCCGTGTTCTTCATAAAACAAAAACCCCATCACCCTTCTTTGTTTTTCACGACAAACACACCCAAACAACCCCCAATCCCTCAAAAATCCATCTTTCTCACTCAAATCTTCCAAAACCTTCATCAAAATCAATCCCAATCTTCATCCTAATCACTATTCTACACTCAATAACCCCAAAATCAGTCTCAGTCACCCTAAAACTCAGAAAATCCGTCTTAAACAACCCTAATTTTTTTCCCTCAAATTCGTTTTTCGGGTCTTTTGCTGGGTTTTTAAGGCTAATTGTCGGATTCCTACCTACTTCTAATCATCAAGGCACTTGAATCTTGTGGAAAAACAAAGGTATAACTTCATACTCGACTTTTTCATCAATCTTCAAGTTTTTGCTCGGATTAGGCTAGTTTTAGTCTTAGGTTGAGTTCCCCTTTCCCCTTGCTTGATTGTGTAGTTAGGATTGGATAAAGTTTTCTGAGTAAGGCAAAGAAATTCACCAAACACTAGCTTTTTGAGGTGTAGAAATTGTTGCACACCAAGTGTTTGTTGAAGTGCTTGAGCGAAAAACCTTTCGAGTGATTGCTTGTTATTGTTGTAGTGTGTTGTTTGTTACATCTTTGCAGAAATGGCACCAAAAATCTCTCAATTGTTTGGCAAGGGAAAAAATAAGAGGGCCGCGGTGAGTGAGCCCGACACCGAGGTTGAAACGGTGTTCATGGGTTATGAGAGGATGCAAGCTCAACATAAGAAAATTTGGGATCAAATATCCACTCACCCTCTTGTAGCAACCAAATTCTTTTGCCCAACCACCCTCCATGCCTTAGGCATGTTCAATCTGACAAGGGACATGCTAGCTAAAGTAGGGCTAGAGGCTTATTTCGAGCCAAACTCCTGGGATTACACCTATAGGAGTTTTGCATACGAGTTTCTAGCCACCTTGTCGGAATTGGATGTGCCCGAAGGTGAGGAGAAAGCCTACCGCTTCCGATTGAATCAAACTTGGCATAATGCCACAACTTCCGAAATCCGTCAAATCCTAACAATTACCAAGCAACCCGTAGACATTAGGTGCCCAAGGGGCAAAATGCACCAAATGTGGGGAAACATTGCCGATGACCGTGGCCCGTCTAAGGATGCCAAACTGTCAGCCATCACCCACCCCGTAATCTGCCTAATTACTAGGTTCCTTACCACCATTTTCAACTCCGCGGGAGAGCCCACCAAGGTGCCGGAGAAGATCCGGCTTTGTTTGTGGACTATGCTTCCGGAGGGGGTAGGGATCCCGGATTGGGCCGATTTGTTTTTGAGAGCTTGCATCAAGCATAGGCAAAAATTGGCAAGGGCAAGCATCCATTGTGGGGGTGTGATTTCTTTCTTGGTAAGGCATTATGAGGGGGGCATTCCTAATGGTCAAGCGGTGAACATATGTAGGGGTTTGACGAGGTACAACCGTCTTGGGCTAGAAGAAGTTCACATGTTTAAGACTAGCAAGGAGCAACCCTTGAAAGGGTTTTGGTTGCGAAGTGACGGGCTAAGCTACATGAAGTTGCCTAGACCTCAAAACAATCCTTTACCTAGAGGACCCGCGGCGTGGAATTTTGTTTGTCCTAGGGAGGAAAGTTTGGGGGTAAGTAGTGCGAAGGAGGAGGAGGAGGTAGAAGAAGTGCCTTTGACGCAAAGGAGGGCAAGGAGAGAGGGTGGTGAGGGAAGTGAGCATTTGAGAGAGGAGATTGAGATCTTTGCAATTGAGCAAAGACCTTCCCAAACCACCAATTTTGAACAACAACAACAACAACAACAACAACAACAACAACAACAACAACAACAACCACCACCATTTAATTTCCAATCACCATTCCAAAGCCACCATGATACCGACACCCCCATGTTTGATGCGGAGGGTCGTTCTAGCACACCCGTGGAGCCATGGCAACAACAAATGGCTAACTATTTTGCTAGCACCAATGACGTCTTGGCACACATTAGTGGGAGGGTGGATGCCTCAAACACTTGGCAACAACGTCAAGGAGGTAGGCTTGAGACTTTGGATGATTGGCACAATATTGTGGAGGAGAGGGAGAGATTGAGAGCGGAGGCCGAGAGGGCTCAAAGTGAGGAATGGAGGAGGATGCTAGACGGGCAAGAGGAAGCCCACCTATGGAGAGAGCAACAAGATAAAAGATGGCGGGAACAAAATGAAATGTGGGCCACCCAAAATGCTTGGAGGGAGCAAGCTACGAGTCACTTGAACGTTCAAAATGAGCGCCACCACACCTATCTTCAAGACTCCTATGAGGATGCGGTGGCACATGAGGACGTCTATGGCTTAGCTAGCTCTCTCTTTGGGATGTCCATGCAACAAAACCCGGGCTACCCTTTTCCTTACACCCAAGCAACCCTTGATGAAGGCATGGAGCAAAGAAGACGGATTAGAGAAGAAAGGGATAGGAGGAGAAACCGAGGAGGTGCCTCGGGGTCTTCTCCTTTCGACAATTGATGAGGTAACAATTTTTCTTCTCCTCCACAATGAGGACATTGTGTATTCTAAGTGTGGGGGAGAAGATTGTACATAGTTAGTTTGTTTTTGATGCATTGTAAAATTTTTTTTTTTTATTATGTCTTTATTTTGAAGAAAAAGAAAAAGAAAAAAAAAAAAAAAAGAGAAAAAGAAAAGAAAAAAATTGAAAATCCCGGCTAGGTGAAAACCCACAAGGGTGGGCACCTAGGCAAGATTGGGAAGGTGGCCGAGGACGGAATGAAAACCCGAAAGGGCATTCCGGGCAAAATGAAGAATCGAGTTGCGAGCCACCAAAGAGAGGAAAGGAAAAGCTAAGGTGAAAACCCGAAAGGGCACCTTAGGCAAAATGAGGGATTTTCAAGAAAAAAAAATGAAAAAATGAAAAAAATGAAAAAAATTGAGCATGATTCTTCCTATGATGAGAATTTTTGGAGGAATAAGAAGGGAGTGATAAGGAGGAAAATTGGAAGGAGGCTAGTTTAGGACCCTTTTATTTTTATTTTTGAGTCACAAAACTTTGTTATAAATTGGTGGATTTATGTTGGTGGTCGCTTGGTTGTGCAAATTGTGAAGTTTGGGGCCAACCAAGTGACCATGATTTGCATTAGTGGAGTAATAAGGGGGTGATATAAGGAGGGGATTTGTGTGAAGATTGTTGAGAAAGACCATCTCGCTATGCCTTGGGATAAGGCAAAGATGGTCATACTAATTTTTGGGAGCTATAAGTCGGGAGGAGTTGATTTGAGTCGGAGTAGGTGGCATGTCGTGTCTTTAGTCTTGAGGGATGATATAAGGAGGGGGAGTGAGAGAAGAGTGTCACAAGAATTGAGTCTTTTTGTTTTGTTTTTGTCATAGGTGGATTGTTTAAGAGGGAGTATAAGAAGGTTGTAGTGAGGGAAGAGAGGTCAATGCCTTCACACACACTTTGTTGGGCTCGTGTCGTTCATGCTAATCTCGAGGTTTACTCGGGACGAGTAAAAGTCCAAGTGTGGGGGTGTTTGACAACGTCAAATAATGTCGTGTCTAGTAGTAACTTTTAGAGTCTTTCGTTCTACTTTTTACGGGTCATTAGCTTTGTTTTACGTTAATTTTAGTTTTTGTAATAGTGTTAGTATTTAGTATTTTAAGTCGAATTTAAGAGTCAAATCCCGAAAGTCAATAAAAGTCAAACCCGAAAAACCCGAGACCCAAAAACCCGGAACTTGAAGTGGGCTAGCAAGGAATCATCAAGGTTTGAAGACCAAGCCAAATGGGTCAATGAAAGTCAAGGTGGGGTCAAATAATCATGGGGTCAACGAAAGTCAAGAAGAAAATCAAGGCAAAAATCTGGCAGTGCTCGACGCAGCCTGCGTCGTAGGACGCAGCCTGCGTCATCACGACGCAGCCTGCGTCGTAGGATGCAGCCTGCGTCATCTCTCAGCACGGGTTTTCTTCCTTTTCTCGTCTTGTCTTTTGGAAGCCCATCTTTCAAGGCCCCTAGGTTTGCGGACCAAGGGTATAAAAGAAGATTTCTGAAGAGAGGCAAGGAGAAAGCATTCACCATACAACATCATATTTTCCTTAGCATTTTTCTCTCTTTTTGTTCTTCAAGTTTGGCTCTTGTAATAGGTTTTTCCTTAGAAATTGGTTGTATTATGAAGACTATGGGTAGCTAATCTCCTTTTGCTTAGTGTAATTTGAACAAGTTCTTCCATTTTAGCATTGTAAGACTTTTTAATCCTTCCTTCTTTATTTAATTCCATCTTCCTTTGTTGATTTTCTTTGTTGAATGAATTGTTGTTAAGACCAACCATCTTAGTAATTATTTGTTTGATTAATTTGCACTGTCTTGATGAATTTGGTTGATTTGTCTTGATATTTGTTGATGCAACTTGAAAGATTGTAACTTTGGTTTAAAAGTTAGAATCTTTTGAGTGGAATTTGGGTTTTTATGTATTTAGAACATGGTTTAATGTTTTAGTTCATGAATCTAGCATGCTTCTTTGGTTTTGTGCTTAAAGCGTGCATCTTTATTTATGCTTATGGTTTAATAAGTATGGGTTTAGTTGTATTGGGTCATTTTTGGATGGTTTAATTCATGGTGGCTAATTCTTAGAAGTTTTTGCTATAGATAATTAGAGAAGGGAGGAAAGGAGGGATCTTTACTTTGTTAATTGTGGGGGAACTTGGGATAATTGCACTAAGTAGTTTTTCCTTATTTGAATCTTTGCTTATTTAGTTGTTATTGGTGATTCTAGGATTGATAATCTTTTATCATGAAAAACTTTCTCCCTATTTGTTATCTACATGTTTACCATTGTGAATATCATAGTTTGTAAGTAATTCTAGTCTTTGTTTCCATTAGTGTTTAATTTGTGGTTAGATTTATTTATTTGTTTAATCGGTTTTTAGCAAGAGTCTAGATTAGATTATTAGCATTCACCGCCTTCTCTTGGGTTCGATCCTTATCTTACCTTTACTACCCCTTTACTTAGGATAGTTTGAGTCTAGATATTGGTTTTATAAATTGTTATTTGGCATAGCTAGTTTCCGGAATTAACGACCCCGAAAATAAGCCTGTCACCCACTCTTGCCTTGCCCTGGCTTTTTGAATTTCGGCTTCCCTACAGCTAGGTTGGCCTTAGCCTTGTCCTTACCTTTGCCCTTGTTTGCAACCATGAGAACGTCCTGTTTCAGACTCCCACTCAATTTTAGATCACTCTCGGTCTGTACGAGAAGTGAGTTGAGCTGATGAAGACTCTTCTTCATATCATTCATATAGTAATTTGCCCTGAAAAGGGCAAAACCATCATGAAGTGAATGAAGAACGCGGTCAATGACGATCTTCTCATCGATTTTGCAACCAAGTGCCTCCAGTTTCTCGACATTCTCAATCATATCAAGAATGTGTGGGCTAACCGCTTGGCCCTTCTGGAGTTTCGCCTCAAAAAAGCGACAGGTATGCTCATAGCTAACGATCCTCGGAGCTTTCGAGAACTCGTTAGAGAGCGTGGTGAAAATTTTATTCGCACCATGGGCAATGAATCGCCTTTGAAAATTTGATTCCATTGAAAAGATGAGTACGTTCTTTATCGCACCCGCCTCCATCATGAAATCACTATAAGCAAGTGATTCATTGGCTCCTGCATTGGGGCATGGGTTGGGCGGTAGTGGCTCAGTCAAGTACTTGAGCTTACCGTCAGCAATGTCAGCATTCCGTAATGCCGCCTCTCAGTCTGCAAAGTTGGACCCGTTATTCTTCAGTCGCGTTGACTGATTCATATTGTCCATGAAAATCTTAAGCCAGGACTCACGTCCGAGCGTGGCACTTGGCATTGGGTAATCAGTATGGCCAGCCATTTGTTATTAGCAGTTATATCTGTATATAACGAATTCAAAAACTGTGAAAAAGAAAATAAATATGATAAGTATTCATCGTTTTAAATTTAAGTCTAATGCAAAAATTGTTTAATGCGATGACTCGTGCATTTATACAATTGACCTTCCTCAAGAATTATATAAATGATCCCAAGACTCAATTTCTGTAAGTTGATAAGCCAACCTCTTGGCTAATTCTACTTTTAGAATTCCTGGTCGATAAATTTCTGTAAATTCTATCTTTAGTCCATCATAATCACGAGATATTACTCGTACTATAATGTAGAGATAAAAATAGGTCCACACTCACTACTTACCCAACGTAGAAGGGGTCATATTATGACTTCCGACGAAGAAGGGGTTCATAGTAGTTTTCCCTATAAAGACTAGTCTCAATTTTAGTTATAGGGGAAGGTCTCATCATCTTAACTTTAATTCATTTTAAGTGAACGAATGTCTAGCAACTCGAGAATGATTTAAACTAAGGTGATGGCCCTAAACGCAAGTGACATCTGTATGTCCATGATTAAATATTCAAACTATATGAATCATTTTTCATGCATTTTAGGTGGTTTGGTTTAAGCGGAATATGATGCAATTATCTATCATGTAAAAGAGAACGAAAGCGGGAATATACGTAAACTATTACAACGGTCCTAGTGTGGCCTATCTACCAAAATGAACAGTAAATACAATTTTGGAATCCATCCATATGGACCCGAGAAGCTTGACTTGATGTTTCATCTTGGTCCATGTAGCGGGAGTGAGCATCCGATCTCCGTCTCTAGTCTTCTTAAAATTACATTTCAAAATTACAAAAGTAAACCTATTTACATTCTAATTCCCAAAACATAATTAAAAGAAAAAGATACGAGATCTCAAAAATACATCCAAACCATGTTTCCATCATTACGAAAACATGATTAACTAAGGCCACACTAGGTATTACATTTTAAACCAATTGCAAAAAATACGTAAATAAAATCATTCATTCATTCAAACAACATAAATAAAATGCATCAACTAAATAAATTATTCATTCAAGACATAATTCCGTAATTATGTAGAGTAATTTATCCAAACCACCTTTTAAACTGATTAAATTATGTGATTATTCCGTAATAAGTCACAAAATTCGTATCAAACAAATCCAACTTTAACATTATTTTAAACCGCTTTAAAATAATTAGGTGTCATATAATTGTGAACCGATTCACAACAAACGAAGAAAAAAATTGTATTATTATTATTATTATTTTTTTCGGTACGGGTATTGTTCACAGCCAGGAAAAACAAATTTTTTTTTTCTCGAAAACAGCAGCAGCAGCAGCCGCACAAAACAGCAGTAAATTTTTTTTTTCGGTACGGGTACTGTTCACAGCCAGGAAAAACAAAATTTTTTTTTTTTTTTTTTCGAAAACAGCAGCAGCAGCCGCACAAAACAGCAGCAAAAATTTTTTATTTTTTTTTTCGTTCGTTTATTTTCCGTTTCAATTAACACAAAAAAAAACTTTGATGAATAGAAATCGTTTATGGTTGCTATTAGAACAAGATTAGCATATTAATTAATGAAACAAGATCAATCGTATATGCTAAAAACTATATAGCAAAAAAAAACAAATTCTTAATCTCATCAACAAAACGAATCCATTTACGTTTTAATTTAATCTTTATTAAATCAAACATCTACAAATTTTTCATATGATTATTCTAACCGATTAAAATACCAATATGAAAAATCAAATGGAACAAGAACAACCAAAATCGAAGGCGAAAAAAAATGAAACCACACGGCACAGAAAAAAAAACAGTCCGTGTAAAAAAAAAAAAATTTCCAACGCAAAACAAGATGCAAAATCCTTAATATGAAATTCATAAAATATAATTTTGTAGCCTTAAGCTCTGATACCACTTGTGGGAAAATATCCGTATATTTCTCCTCTAAATTTCAGGATTATAACAAAATTATAAGATACGAAATAACGAGTCATATATGAAAATAACAATATATGAATAAGAGATAAAAATCAACCTTTGGTCCTTGCAAATTGGCCTAAGAACAATATCAAAGGTATGATATCTCCTACTAGTTGCACCCAAAATGCTCTTTGATATGCCTTAATCGCGCTAGAACGATTATACAAAAATTACCGCTAATTTTATGTGATGTTTGATGATAGATCTAGAGAGAAAAATGGAGAGAAAAATCACCCTAGTGTGTATGTTGTGCCGTCACTTTCTTTTTTCAAAAACCCTAGGTAGTTTTCTTTTTATTCTCTCCTAATCATACTAGCTAGGTTTTCCTTAAATAAGAAATGCAATTAGGATTCATCCCAAACAGATTTGGACCGAGTAGATATATCCATTTATTGCTTCATATTTTTCGGTCATACCTAGTAAATAACATCCATTATATCATTATAATTATCGTCACTAATATCGTCATCTTATTAATAAGTCCACTCAACCTTTTGCAGTCGATTTATTAATACATGTCTGACAATATTTACAATAATTATTACGAGTAACACATTTGCTTAATTAAATATAACGGTTTATATTTAATCACAAATTAACTGATTAGTTCGTTTAAGCTAACATTATTTACATTAATTAAATATAACAGTTTATATTCAATTTACGAATTAACAGTTTAATCCGTCTATCATCATCATTTTTGACTAACCTTTTAGTCAAAAACATCGACTAACCTTTTAGTCGTATGAGGTATCAATATGACTATATTATTCATATAATCACATCTCTCAGACAATCCTATAGGTGTGACTTATAGGGACCAATTGATCACCGCCATAATAAAATGACAATAACGTCAAACTTCTAGCGAGCCAACCGTTATTGATAAACGTTAATCAACTGATTATTATACAAAGTATACCCTGTGAACCTACAGAGATTTATTTATGTTATTGCACTAACTGTGGAGGACACTGGCTCCAACAATTCTCTCGTGATGCTTTCACGGTCCCCATCGATCCTCCAGGGTCGATGTTTAGGGGCCCTTCTGATGCTGAGATTCAGGTTGACCTAGCGGGTGCTAGTGGGGACGCCCTTCTCCTTCCTGACGAGGATTACCCAGAATTTGTTCGTCGGAGATTGGCGTACTGGCCGATCGTGGTAAGCATTGCTTGCTTCTTGTTATATTTGAATTTTGACAAATAATAAATCACTTGTTGATGAACCATTTGATCTTCGCAGGAGATCGAGGTGGCGGGCGTCGAGCCCCTAGATTACCCCGAGGTGCTTGACTACACGGATGCGGCTGGCTCCACGTCGATTTCAGAGCTTCGTGAGTGACGGGGCTAAAACACGGTGTCGTTAATTCCGCAAATTAGCTAGGCCAAATAAAAATTTATAAAACCAAATCTAGACTCAAACCAACCTAAATAAAAAGGTAGTAAGGGTAAGAAAAGGATCGAACCCAAGGGAAAGCGGTACTAGACTCTTGCAAAATATCAATTAACAAAACTAACGAATCTAATCACAAATTAAAGCACTAATTACTAATTAAGACAGTAATTAAAACAAAGACTTAAATTAATTACAAACTATGATATTCACAATGGAAAACATGTAGGAAAACATAGATGGGGGAATTTGGGTAAAAAGATGAGTTAACATGAAACATGAGATTCTAGTTTAGGCACTTGCACAAACACCTTCAATGCAATTAACCAAATATGAGAGAAAATACTTAGTGTAACTATCCCAAGTAACACAACAATTAGCAAAGATGACTCCTTTCTACCTCTCTTCTCATTTATCTAATACCATCTCCTAAGAAATAGTCAACATGAATTAAACCACCCAAAATTGACTCTTTACAACTTAATCAACACTTATTAAAACATAAGCATAAACAAAGGAGTAAGCTTTAAGCATTCAACCAAAGGATTAAGCTAGAATTATGTAATTCAACATTAAACCATGTAAAAATCACACAACATACAATTTATTTCTCAAAAGACTCAAACTTTTAAACCAAAGATGAAACCTTTCAAGTCTACTTCACACATTCAAGCATAGGGTGACAATTCCTACCAAGAACAAGCATTTATCAAGTAAACAAAATGTCAAGCTAGTCAAACCAAACATTCATTCACTCAACATAAACGATTAACATAAACAAATTGCATTAAATAAAGAGGAAGAGGATTATAGAGTCATACAATGCTAAAGGTGTGAACTTGTTCAAAT
>JAIUZE010000191.1:0-88012 GCA_022085475.1 Heliosperma pusillum | reverse complement strand
CGACACCAACCATATAATCAAACCGTCATGGAAACAATTTCCTAACATGTGACTAATTGCATATAAATCATAATCAAATAACATATCGCCTCATATCTACTAAGTAGACCTGGCAAAACTGACCCGACCCGAATAACCCGACCCGATAAGGCTGACCCGAGACCCGAAAGCGACCCGGAACTGCTTGACCCGAGGATGACCCGAAACCCGAATTGACCCGACCCGACCCAGACCCGACCCGAACATTGACTGACCCGAAATAGACCCGACCCAAAATAACCCGACTCAAAACCACCTACCCACAGACAACCCGATTTAAAATGATCCCAAATGACACAATTTATTGTGATTAGGGGTGATATACTGATAATGAGACGAGACATCCCACAATCAGCTCAAGCTTGGCTTGGTCGAAGTCGGCTCGTGCGAGTTTGGCTCGACGTCGGGCTTGACTTGAAAACTAACTTGATCATTTTGACCTGAAAATGGCCTAAATAAATCGGAAATGAATCTAAAATAACCCGACCCAAAATGACCCAAACCCGAAATGGCCTAAACCCGAAGTGACCCAAACCCAAAACTGACCCAAACCCGAAAGTGACCCGACCCGACCCGACCCGACCCGAAAGGTTGAGCAAACCCGATATGACCCGACCCAAACTGACCCGACCCAAACCCGACCCGTTTGACCCATTTGCCAGGTCTATTAGGACTTATACATACGGATGTATGCGGTCCAATGACTATCCGAGCTAGAGGTGGTTATCACTACTTCATTACTTTTACCGACGATTTGAGTAGATATGGATATGTCTACTTGATGAGGCATAAAAGTGATGCTTTTGAAAATTCAAAGAATTTCAAAATGAAGTAGAAAACCAATTGAATAAAAAGATTAAAGCCCTACGATCCGATCGTGGTGGTGAATACTTGAACAATGAATTTGATTCACCACTTGAAAGATTGTGGTAAGATCACAATGGACTCCTCCTGGAACACCTCAATTAAACGGTGTATCACCTAAAGGACACAATCGCACTTTTTAGATATGGTTCGATCTATGATGAGTCTAACAGAGCTTCCTGATTATTTTTGGGGTTTTTGCTATCTTATCTGCAATATTTTCACTAAATCGAAGCCCGACTAAAGCGGCAAACAAGACTCCATATGAGATATGGACAGGAAAAGTCCCTTATTTGTCATTTATGAGAATTTGGGGATGCGAGGCTTTTGTTAAGAATAAGTCTGACGATAAACTCGCACCCAAATCTGACAAATGTCTTTTTGTAGGATATCCAAAGGAATCACGTGCTTATTACTTTTACAATAAACACGAGGACAAAGTGTTTGTGTCTCGTGTGCCAGTCTTTATTAGAAAATGATCTTATTTCTAAATACAGGTGGGAGAAAATTTGAACTTGATGAAGTCCAAGAGCCACAAACCGAAAAGGATGACGAGGAAAACGTTCCCTCTTCGTCTTGTACGGTAATTATTCCTTCGGAACCTAGGAGGTCAAGTAGAATTAGTCATCCACCTGATAGATACCTTGGTATTATAGAGGAAGGTGATGACTATAATGTGTTACTTTTTGAAAGTAACGAACCTACTACCTACAAAGCAGCCATTTCTAGTCCCGACTCAAAGCTATGCTAGGAGCCATGCAATCCGAAATGGATTCTATGTACGACAATCAAGTATGGGACTTGGTTGATTTACCTAAGGAGGTACGACCTCTTCAGTGTAAGTGGATCTATAAGATCAAAAGTGGCATAGACAAACATAAGGATGTTTATAAAGCTAGATTGGTGGCAAAAGGTTTCACCCAAGTTCATGGTCTTCACTATGACGAAACCTTCGCCCCAGTCGCCATGCTTCGATCCATAAGGATTATCTTAGCGGTTGCCGCATTTCATAATTATGAGATTTGGCAAATGGATGTCAAAACCGCCTTCTTGAATGGAATTCTAGAAGAGGAAGTGTACATGACACAACCTGAAGGTTTTGTGGATCCATCAAACCCTAAAAAGGTATGCAAACTTAAGAGATCCATCTATGGTCTTAAGCAAGCATCCAGGAGTTGGAATCATCTTTTCGATCATGTAATTAAACAAAATGGTTTCACTCGAAGTGTCGAGGAACCGTGTTTATACATGAAGTTTAGTGGGAGTAAAGTAACTTTTCTAGTCTTGTATGTAGATGACATACTACTCATTGGGGATGATATTCCAATGCTCACTTCTGTAAAGGAGTGGCTAGGAATACATTTCCAATGAAAGACTTAGGAGAGGCCCAGCTCATCTTAGGTATCCGGATCTATAGGGATAGATCTAAAAGGATACTAGCATTAAGTCAAGAGACTTATATTGATAAGATTCTTGATCGGTTCAACATGAAAGACTCTAAGAGAGGCTTTATTCCTATGGGAAGTGGGATCACTTTGAGCAAGTCAGAGTGCCCTACGAAACCGGAGGAAATTGAACGCATGAAATTGATCCCTTAACACGCATCAGCTGTTGGATCAATCATGTCTCTCTATGATGTGCACTCGTCCCGACGTTGCATATGCTTTGAGCATGACAAGTCGTTACCAAGCAAATCCA
Source organism: Heliosperma pusillum (assembly GCA_022085475.1). Lineage (NCBI taxonomy): Eukaryota > Viridiplantae > Streptophyta > Magnoliopsida > Caryophyllales > Caryophyllaceae > Heliosperma > Heliosperma pusillum. The sequence continues at coordinate 85,411 of JAIUZE010000191.1, read as the reverse complement.
GGTGAGAGTCACTGGATAGCCGTAAAGAACATCCTTAAGTACTTAAGAAGGACCAAGGATTCGTTCTTATTGTTTGGAGGCGAGACTGAGTTACGTGTAAAGGGTTACACAGATGCCAGTTTCCAAACAGATAGGGATGATATGAAATCCCAATCCGGCTACGTTTATATGATGAATGGAGGAGCTGTTTGCTGGAAGAGTTTCAAGCAAAGCGTTACAACGGATTCTACAACAGAAGCAGAGTACCTTGCAACGTCTGAAGCTGCAAAGGAAGCTGTGTGGATTCGGCAATTTTTGGAAGGACTATCAGTAGTCCCTACTGCCAAAGATCCTATCACAATTTATTGTGATAACAGTGGGGCTATTTTTCAGGCAAAAGAGCCCACGTCTAGTAACAAGTCTAGACATGTACTTAGGAAATATCATGTAATTAGAGATTACGTGGACAGAAAGGAAATTGACATTTGTAAGGTTGGGACAGATGACAACATTGCTGATCCTTTAACCAAGCCTTTATCAAAGGCTAAGCATGATGGTCATGTCCTCACAATGGGATTGAGACGTGTGCCAGAATTCCTTTAGGTTATGTAATATGTAATAATTGAATGTTGTATTAATTATTTCATATATGATAATGACATTCATTGTTCTAGTTTTATTTTAAACTCTTTTATTTAGTTTGACTAAATTTAATACTTTGTTTATCCGAATAGATTGTTGGACCCTATTCAAGTGAATAGGACGAACTTAGTATTTTGTCCCTAGTCACTCAATGAGGTGACGTCTCGAAATGACTATATTGTAAGTCGATCGATGGTTGGTTCAGCACCATGGGGTCATGGAGATGACTGGTCGTTTACATAGACAGACTGTATGACACTCTGTCGGACAGTGACATTGTAGAGACCCTTAAATCAAGTATTTGATGCCTGGTCGTGGCAGGGTCTTCTATCTTATTCCTATAAGTCGATTCTTTTGACTGGCGACCGTCTATCTGAGTCGGTGCAGTTTCCGATTGGTTTTGGTTGATGTTCTAGGTCGTGCCGTAAAAGGAGGCCGATGGACTTCTTCTGGATCATGGTGATCTGCATCATACAGAGTAGATGGATCAACAGGAATTGTCCACCCACGTTGGGTAAAAACATCTTTAGGCCACTCGAGGAGTAGTTACTGTAAATGCGTGGCCACGCTCGGAAAGAGATCTATGGTAGATTTTTCGGTCAGACAGTTACTCTCCCTATCGAGAAAACCACTCTAGATATTGTCAATCGCAAGTGCGACCTGAAAGACACCTTGCGTTGAGTGGGAGATCTGATAAAGAGACAAGAGAATCGGTGACGCACACTTGTGTCAGACAAGTGGGAGATTGTTGGAGTAGGTGTCCTCCACAATAGTGCGCCACATAATAAATCTTATTAAAGAATATAATTGGGATATTTATTGACTATATATATGATTAGTCAGTTGATTAACGTAAATCAATAACGGTTGGCTGACTAGAGTTTGACGTTATTGTCGTTTGACGGCGGTGATCAACTGATCCCTTTCGGTCACACCTAAAGGATGAAATCCAAATAGTAACTAATTATTTGTATACGATACAGTTAATTAGCACATTACATATATTCGATATGTACGAGAGTTAATTGTTAGAAATTGAGTTAAGAACTCAAATTCGATTAAGCTTATTTTTCAATTATGCGATAATTGACTAATAAATTTATATCTTATTTTAATACGATTAAATAAGATTTAACTTAGTAATTAATCGTTAAATTACTAAATTAGTTGAGGTTTTGAGATAGAGGTAATTAGTTAATTATATTTACAAGGAGTTGTAAAATAAATTAACTAAGCATTGTGGGACCCATTATATATTGATATAATGGTAAAATATTACTTAAAATGTTAAGTACATATTATTTATTTAATTGAGTCATATATTTGTTATATGATCAAATTAACACTTAATTATACAAGATAATTAACCATATGATCAATAAGTATTTGTGAGACAAATATCAAAAATCAAAATGGACCAAACTAGGCCATAATGGCCGGTTATGTTGCTAGTTAAATGGTGATGATTGTTGCTCTTATTAAAACTCTTTAGTTACCAATTGAAAGTGACATATCAAATAGAAATAATCATCACTTATACTACAACACTCCACTCTAATGCATGTGATCAAATTAAACAAAATAAGAGTCTTTTTTTGGACAAAGGGGTCCGGCCAAATTGGCCTTATAATGAGCAATTGTTGTTCATTTTTCACTTACTTCATTTTGTGTAATTTTACACTTCTCTCTAAAATTCTTCCTCTCACTAAAAACTCTCATATACTAATATTTCTTAAGTATTACTAGTGTAGTAATATAGTCTAATATTAGTAGTATATCATCTATCTTATTATCTAGTTAATAATAAGGGTAGATTATTTGGTGTCATCTTGGTGCAACTTGAAAGAGGTCTTCTAGTTTGGGTCTTCTAGTTTGGAGATTTCTTGTTCATCCATATTATTAGCTCAAGAACAACAAGAAGGTGTTCTTGTTTTGCCCATATTATTTCCATATCAATGTGAGGAAATTTCTTCTTTTATATAAATGTCTTTATATTTGCATGCATGTTACATAGATCATTAAATACTAAATTAACAAGTAATTTAGCAACTGATTAGAGGAGTCTAATTAAGGTCTATGGACTTACAAAGCCTATAACAAATCAATCCATATAAGAGTCATTGGATAGCCTTCAAGAACATCCATGAGGTTCTCGAGGAGAACTAGGGATTCATTCTTGTGTTTGGTAATGATAACTTAGTTATGTGTTAAAAGTTACACAAACCCAAGTTTCCAAACCTATAAGGATCTGACTAAAAGCAAATAGATAAAGTGATGATTGAAGTGTCAATCATTAAAAATTATACAAATAGATTTTTAGTACATAATGATGAGGATAAGGTGGATTACAAGGATCTAATAAGTATACCCTTCCACCAAGATACCCATCACGTGGTTATCATGATAACAAGTGAGAGCATCTTTCAAGATTAAAGAGCCCAACTCTAGATAGGGATCTAAAAGTGTACTTTGAAAACTTCATGTTTTAGGAATAACGATGATTGGAAAGAAAAGGAGCAATTCATAAAGTTGGAACAAATGGATACATAGTATATCCACCATCCAAGCTTTTATTGCATTTCGACAAGATGACCATGAAGTGTCATGAAACCTGTATACTTTAGATTATAAGATATGAAGCAATAACATTGTGTTGATTGTTCATATGTGATAATCACATTTATCGTTTGAGTTTCTAAAACTCATTTTTGTGCTTTGTTATATCTAAATAGGTTGTAGTGACAACTTTGAACCTTATTAAAGTGAACTGGATTAACTTAGCCTTGGCCCCTAGTTGCTTACATGAGGTGATGTCTCAAAGTGACTGGACTGTGATGCGATTGATGGCAAGTTCAAGTGTCATAGGGTCATAAGGGATGACTAGTCGATCACATAGACAGACTGTATGGGACACTCTATCGGGCAGTGACCGCTTATGGAGTTTTGGCAATTCATAAAGCCTGGTCGTGGCGAGAGCTACTATAATATTCTTTTTTAGTCAATTCTTTAGACTAGAGACTATTCGCCCAAGTCGACATAGTTTCTTATTGACTTTGATTTTTGCCCCAAGCCATTCTGTAAAAAAGGGGTGAATGGACAATTTTTGGGTCATAAAGAACTGTGAGTGTACGAAGGGAATTGTGCGATAGGATTTATCCAACCCCTTGTCAAGGGTTATCCAATATCACAAGGCCACTCGAGGAGTAGTGAATTGGAAATGCGTGGTCACGGTCGGAATGTACCTACAGTAGATAATTCCGGTCAAACAGTTACTCTCTAGATCAAGGAAACCACTCAAGATATGATGACATGCAAGTACGACCTGCAAGACACCTTGCATTGAGTGGGAGATTGTAATATGACAAGAGAATTGATGACGCACACTTGTTTCGAACAAGTGGGAGATTGTTGGAGTAAGTGTTCTCAACAATAGTGCGATCACTTAATTAAATATCCATAACAAGAATACAAAGGGATGATTAAAATTATAGTCAACTGGTCCACATTAATCGGTAACGATTGACTTACTAGAGTTTCATGTTACTGTCGTATGACGGTGGTGATCAGTTATTCCCTTGAGGTCAAACCGAAAAGACGATTACCTAATCAAGAATATTAATTAATTGTATAACGATAAAGATTAATTAATCCCTAAAATAAAACAAGTTTGTATAATTAGTGAGAATTATATCTTATTGTAATATGACTAAATAAGATTCAATTTAGTAACTTAACTGTTATATTCCTAAGAATGCTTAATGTTTATGAAACATTTGAGATAAACATAAGTGGTTAATTATGATTACAAATAGTTGTAAATTATATTAATCAAATATGAGATGATCCATTTTAAATACATGTAATTATAAATTATTACTTAAAGTGTTAAGTGTAATTTATTTGTTATAAGATTATATTTAAATTGGTTAAATATACATTTATAAGCATAATTACATGTCACATGTCACATGTCACACATATGACAAATGAAAAATTACAAATTACAAAGTTAAAATGGAATCCATTTTATGTTAAAGGGGCCGGTTCTGGTTAGTAGTCTTAGGGTGTTGATTAGTTGCTGGCTTAATTGCATGAACACAATCATGACACCTAAAAGAACTAGACCTACTCTATAGTTTTGGGTAAGAGGAAAAGGGAAGCATGCTTTCTCCTTCCCAAGCTCTTAGGCCGACACCCCCTCCCCTATTAAGATGATAATGAGTTCTCATTTTAACTAAGAGAAGAGAATAGAATTTCCAATGTTTTTTCTTCTTTAATTTAATTATTCTCACACTAGGAAAATTTTGAAGTTTTTAAAAAAACTCAAGTTCTCATATTAATAACAAGATTCACAATATTACTAAGTGTAGTAATAGTTGTAATAGTAATATTATTTAAGGGTTCCATTTGTATTATCTAGTATACGATATATGTGGAGATTTGGGATAGTCTAGGTGCAACTTAAAGGAGTGTCTCTACACTTGAGGCTTAAGGAGTTCATCCCATAATCAAAATAGCTCAAGAACAAGGGTAGGAAGGTGTCCTATCCTTGTGCCCATTTCGGCCAACTCCATTGTAAGGAAACAAGTTTTTCTTCTTATCTTTGATTTTATTGTTTGCATGCACTAGATCTTGGAAACTAATTAAAGAGTTAATTAGTATATCATAAGAAGAGTCTTATGAGTAGGTATATGAACCTAACAACACCCACCACAAGGAGATTTAATCACACCTAAGTGATATCGGGTATAAATGTATCGATCTACAAGAGGGTCTACCTTACCATTTATGTAATTTGCCAAAGTCAAGATCAAGCCTACTAAATACCAAGTCTATCACTGACCTAATGTGCCAAGACATCCCCATGCATGCAAAATCTCTTCAAAATAAACATGAAACATTAGCTCACAAAGCTATAATTGGGAATTTACAAAATAAATGTTAATATTGGGCACAAGAAAAAGAGAAATCCTAGCCTTGAAACTAAAATGCAAACTAAAATAAAAATGTTTTCCCTCCCCCAAGCTAATGATCACGTTGTCCTCAATGTGTAAGACAAAGAACAATGACAAAACCGCAGTAACAGTATACAACAAGTAACAATGTTTAATGGAGAAAGGGAAATATTATTAAAAATGCAAAAGAAAACATACTAAACCGTCTAACGTCCCTCAAGCTAGTATATACATGGGGATCACCATCAAGCCGTCCATCAACTTTCCTATAATTGAAAGACACGAAAATATTTTTAGTTTTAATGATAGAAGAGTTATTATGAAAAACACAAGTTGCGTCCCAAGAATCGCTGATTTTACGTCCCGTGCTACGTTAATAGTTTCCAATGAAACTCAAGTCTGTAAAGTTGGAGGTTGTAAGAAAACCTCATCAACCACACTCGCGAACTCATCCCCATAATAGAGCTCTAACTTGTGGCTATTCACCTTAAACTTATATCTATGAGAATCCATTACCTCAATTGCTCCAGATAAATTGACAGAAGTAACGGTATATGGGCTCGGCCATCGTGATATTAATTTATCTGGAAAAATATTTAACCTAGAGTTGAACAAGAGCACCTTATCACTAACCATGAACTCCCTTTTGAGATCATTTTGCCATGCCATATTTTGTCTTTTGTTTGTGAAGACGAGAGCTCTCATAAGCTTGAAGACGTAATTCTTAGAGCTCACACAATTGCAATAAACATCTCTCACCACTAAACTTTGGATCTAGATTGTGTTCTATGACGGCCCAAAATGCCTTGTATTGAAGCTCTACCGATAAATAGGAAGCCTTCCCATAAACCAACCTATATGGTGAAGTGCCAAATAGCTGGTTTAAAGGCAGGCCTATATGTCAGAATGTATCATCGAGTTTCAAACTCCAATATTTCCTTGACGTGGCCACAACCTACTCAAGGATGGTCTTGAGCTCCCGATTAGAGACGTCATCTTGGCCACTAGTTTGTGGATGATAGGCTAAGCCAGTTCGATGGGACATTCCATATTGAGCGAGCAAGGCATCGAGGTGGTTCTCATGAAAATGATAACCACCATCGCTAATCAATGCTTGTGGCCGCCAAACCTTGGAAAAATTATCGTTTCAAACAAGGAGATGACGGTTTTGCCAATTATCCTTGTTTGGGTTAGCAATTGCCTTGACCCATTTGGAGACATAATCAACAGCCACCAAAATGTGGTGATTTCCCCTAGATGAAGGAAAAGGGCCTTGATAGTTAATCCCCAAAACATCAAAAATTTCGACATCAATAATCTAATTTTTAGGCATTTCTTGCCTTCTTGAAATAGAATCCAATTTTTTAGAGGGAGTACAACTTATCACAAAATCCTTAGCATCTTGAAAGATTGTTGCCCAATAAAAATCGGACTGAAGGACCTTGGCAACGGTCTTTGATGGACCATGGTGTCCAATATAATGAGAAGAATGCCATCCTTCAAGCACACCTTTTAATTCCTATTGCGGGAGACACCTTCAGTAGAATCCATCGGAACATTGTTTTAAAAAATAGGGATCATCCCAAAAATAAAATGGCATGTAAAACTTTGTCCTTGATTTTTTCTAAAGCATAGATAATGGCAAGGAGCTCCTTTTCGATATTGGCATAGTTGAGATGAGCCGCATCCATAGTTTTACTAGTATAATAAATGACATGTAAAACTTTGTCCTTTATTTTTTCAAGAACGACACTTACCGCATAATCGCTTGCATCACACATCAACTCAAATGGCAAGCTCCAATCGAGTGATTGAATGATAGCTACGGAAATCAATGCCTTTTTTTATCCTGTCAAATGACTCAAGACAAGCATTAGTGAACACAAATGCAGCATCCTTTTAAAAGAGCTCGGTAAGGGGCTTAACAATCTTAGAACAACCTTTTATGAAGAGGCGATAAAATACCACATTGACTTAAAATCTCCTAACGCCTTTAATATTTACGGGAGGGGGTAATCGTTCAATAAGTTGGACCTTAGCGCGGTCCACCACAATACCTTTTTCATAAATTTTGAGGGCAATCACCACCCCTTCTTGCACCATGAAGTGACACTTTTCCTAATTCAAAACTAAGTCCACCTCCTTACACCGTTTCAAGACATGAGGTAAATTGGCCAACCAAGCATCAAATGTAGTACCATAGACAATAAAATCATCTAAAATACCTCAATTATATTTTCAATAAAGTCGGAAAATATACAAGTCATGCAACGTTGAAAGGTGGCGGTGGCATTGCATAAATCAAAGGGTATCCTACGGTAGGCAAAGGTACCATATGGGCATGTAAAAGTAGTTATTTCTTGGTCATCGGGATGAATGCGGATTTGGAAAAAACCTGAATAACCATCGAGGTAACAAAAATACTTATGACAAGCCAACCATTCTAACATTTGGTTAATGAAAGGTAGAGGTTAATGCTCTTTCATGGTGATCATATTCAATTTCCTATAGTCAATGCACATACGCCACCCCATGACGAGTCAAGTAGGAATAAGTTCATTTTTATCATTTTTAACAATCGTAGTCCCTCCTTTCTTACGGGCAACTTGAACTGGACTCATCCATTTAGAGTCGTAAAATAACATAAATGATACATGCATCAAGGAGTTTAGTGACCTCCTTTTTTACTACTTCTTGCATGTTGGGGTTCAACCTTTGTAACACCCGCAAATGTACCCTCTTTTTATAGTAAAAATATTATACAGATACTTTTTAGCAAATTTTAGTTCTAGTTTAGAATTAAATTTCCCGTGTCTAATTTAGAATTTCCGAGTTCGTTTTTGGACTTTACGCGAGATTCCGAGTAAGTTACGTCTTAAGACGTTTATGGGCTTTTATCATGATTTTTCCACTTACTCATTCATATACTCCCTCACAACCCTAACTCCCTCATTCAATCTTCTTCTTCTTCCTCACCAAGTAAACCCCAAATCCCTAGCCTCCATATTTGATCCATCTTAGAATCATCGCTACTCCTTCGTTACTCGCTTAAATTCGCTCAAGTTCGTCTTATTCCTTCCCTCTCATCTTCCTCTATCTTATTTGGTAATAAAATTACCGTCTTTCTCCCTTTTCAATTTATCTGTCTTTCTCAAAGGTGAATTATATTCATCTTTTATTATCTAATTGTAGGTGGAGACTTTCTAGACCACGACAAAGATTACTATCTAGTGGAGGAAGGCTTAGAAATCGTTTAAAGACGCATAAAGGTAATGGTGAAGGGTTACTTGATATCATTTACATGTTTTATATCTTAGAAATTGTTTTTAGAATAAGGTTAGTAATCTTAGGAGTTGTGTTGTTTATGATGGTTGTTGTTAATTGATAATTGATATGAGAATTGATGATTTGTAATGATAGATGATGTTGTGTTATGCCTTAGTGAAATTGTTAAATTCGTGTTTTCGCGCCCGAGACAGGACGCTGGCAGCGTCCATTGACGCTGGTAGCGTTGTGGGACGGTGGCAGCGTCTCATGCTGCCAGTTTTTCCCAAAGTCGACTGCAGTTTTCCTACACTGACCAATTTTTGTAAAATGATCATATCTCCTTCGTTACTTGCTTGTTTTGGGCTTGCGACATACCGTTGGAACCGTAAGAGGTTAAGCTATCACCTTCACTTTTAATTTCTGCGTTTGGATGTATAGAACTCTAGTTATGACCGTTTAAAGTGGACCCTTGTTTTAGTTGGTTTCCAAACACGTTGTTTTGGAGAGGGGATCTATGTTTCTTATTCATTATACTTTCTAAACTTGTTCTAATGCTTATGTATCATGTATTGATTCATTTTTATCATATTTAAATTTATATAATTCCCTATTCTAATGTTGGTGACGGTTTTTGATATGTCCCCCTTTGAGTGTTTTACAAATGCTACGGTTTGAGCACTAATTTTCTATGTGCTTTGTACTCTCATTCCCTTGCCTACCTTCACGTTCGTATGTCTGGAATGTCGGAACGGGGAGTGTATCCTTACTGCTTAATTGCATGTGTTAGTGGGCATATGACGACGTTGTTGGGAGGCGAACGCTTTGCGTTGATCGACCCGGCCGTCAAATGTTGTATACTTGCGAGGTGGTGTCAACTACATATAGCGTACCGCTTGTTGTGAGGCTTGTGCTCTTTTCCGCCTCTTTTGTGAATGTCGACCGAATTTGGGGTACTCGGCTTCTATGATTGACCGAGTCTTGGATGCGAAATGTTTATCGCATGTCGAACCGGAAAATGTGATGTCGGGTGTCTGGCCAGATTTAGACTAGGACTGGATATTTATATCGTCTTTCTACCGGAGGAAATTAGTCTACATATACGAAATGTAATCGTGTATGCGTTCAGGGAAATGTTTATCCCGTGGATGCCTTTTAATCATACTTGCCATGTACACGGTGCTAGTGCGCGTCATTTACCGTAAGAGAGGTCATCAACATGTTCTACGTTTAAATGAATGATTATATGATTGATCATTTGTGATCATTGGATGACTTGGCATGGTTTGTTTGTCGAGTCTCAATCTTATCAAACTTATGCCGCTAACGGTGTGATGCAAGCCCTAGTGAGTGTATATGGTTGCCTAAGAGAGTCTTCCCCAAGTCTATTTATAATCTGATGTGTACAGTTCATATGTCGAGTTCTATCTTATCATGTGCATGCCACTAACGGTGAGATGCAAGCCCTAGTGAGTGTATAGTTGCCTAAGGGTGTCTTTCCCGAGTCTTTCTATAATATGATGGTTACGACTTTGTACTTCATGTATCGATATTCTTATATATTGAACTGCCTATTTATCCTTCTCGTATTTCACAAGTATATCTATATATGCATGCTTCTACTTTTGTATTTCCGTTTTTGTACGTTTAATGTGATATGGCTGGGAGAACCCGGAGTTACTCCCCACTGACTGTGGCGTTCATCTTTTTCATGGATGAACAGGTTGCTTGATTATTGGATAGCTTTTTGCTTATGGTATTTTGGGTTCGGATGTGAGCTAGCGGGCGTTGGCCTGGATGAATCACCTCTAGACGTTGTTTAGCTAGGTTGCTAATAACTTTGTTACTTTATAACATTTTGAGAGACTTCGTCTCTTTTTAGTATATTCTAGTTTGGTTTGTAATTATTTGACATTTCTCGTATTTTATCTTAGTATGTAAAAAGTTTTAAAAACACCGTATTTTCCGCTATATAAATCACATGCTTGTTAGGTTTTATTTCCGCATTCACGAGGGTTGTCACAGTGGGTATCAGAGCTTAAACGCTCCCAACGCACATACGTGAACCCTAAACTTAAATTACTTGACCTTGAAATAATCAATTAGAGATGGGTAGACTTAAGGACCTAAGGTGGTAGTCTTTGGTGTACTTGATGTATGTTAGGTTCTAACTTGTTTGTTGATTGTGTTGAGTGATGTTATGTTTATTTATATCTACCGTCTTAAGGTGGATCATGCGTTACCTAGAAAAAGTATCCTCTCCCAAAGATTGAAGATTGACGAGCCTAATTGAAGTGTATTTCTTCCTCATCTAAGTTTTCTCTCGTCCTTAATGTATCATGCTCTCTTCCTTCTATCTAGGTGCTTCTTTCTCTTCCAACTTGGTTGCCTCATGGAAATTACTCTTGATAGTTTCCTCTATCTTACCATTTGTACCCTCAACTTTCTCACGTGACCTTTTGTGGATACCATACCCGTTTGTTTGTATTATATAAACCTTGGTCGGGAGAATTTTTGACTTTGTAGAGTGTTAGTGTTGATTTAAATGAATTGGGGATTTGAGAAAAATTGTGTAGACCTAAGTTCACCCTTAGTGGTGAGAGTTGGGATCCTTGAGGAAAGTATGGTAAGATAAGTTTGATGATTTTAATGCTTGATGCTTGCCATGACTAATGTGTGGATAGTTCATGATATTTGATGGTACGGTGTAAGGTTGAATGAGTTGGCTAAGACTTCTTAACCCATTAGCGATTTAATCTTTCGAATTTAGGAGTTTGAATGATGCCTTGAGTGGCAAAATGCTTTTGAGACTAACTGACTTTTTGTGGATTCTAGTGTATGTGTTAGAGTATACGCTTGGTGGAAATAAAGGTGCTTGGCTATAATTCGTGGATTTAAAAATATGATCCTATATCCTGGTATCGAAGACTTGGTTGAGGTTGTAAGTCGTCGTGATAGATTAAACCATGTTACTTAAGGATTATGGCATGAGTGGAATTTTATTAGATTGGCTATGACGGTGATGCCTTAAGATGTTGATGATGACGTTCTGTTTGGTGTTCTACCTTGTGAGCCATAGGAGTTGAAAGGAGATTAGTATGAAGAATTCCTTGCTAGACCTTCGGGTTTGAAACTTTTGAGAGTGTGTCAAATTTTGGAGTTAAGATAGTGTTACTATGCTTGTGTTGCAATTCCGCAATTGGGAATCCGTGTTATGTGAATGGATGGATGAATTGGGACGTAGTCGATTTATCAAATCTAGGTGTACCTTACTTTGATGATTGTACGTGGTATGATGGTCCCTTGTAAGAGGCCTTTGTAAGGGAATAATTAAGTTATTTTACTATCGCCCTGAGTCTGAAAGGAGAAATTTTGTGGATTAAACCTTAAACCTTTACTCGTGCCATTGTCCCATTTCATTTCCATTCTTGAATGTTTTTGTAAAGATTGATCTTTAAGAAATCACAAACTCGTACCTTCTTTCTTACTTGGATATCTTCACAACGCTACTATCTGCTTTTTCCCTTCCTTGACCTCGTTATTTTCAGCGCTCCTCTCTTGTAATCTCGTGCCTTATTTATTCTCGTGTTCTCCTTGATATTCTGTATCGTTTTCTATCTCGTTGCTCTTTCATATTTTCTCTAATGGATTGGATATTCCGTTTTTAAGGCTAAGAGAATAAGCGTGATGTAATTTGGGATTCTTTAACTAGAATATGTGTCCTTGAATTGAGCAAACTTCATATTTTATTTCATCATGGGAAATAAGACTTAAGCTCTACGATGAATCCTTATAGTGATAATATATCCTCTCTTAGTGGTTTTAGATTTGGAGTTTGGTATTGCAGTGATATTTTGAGAATTGAGTGAATCATGATAATAGTTCGTTGTTGCGAGATATTGGAGTAGTTACCTTGGAGGTTGTTTGGGAAATTGTTTTCTTAAAATGTTACGCTCTAAAAAGGAATCTTACTTGTGTAATTTAGATTTGTGACTAGATTCGAGGAATTATCTCATCAGCGAAGACCGATATGTTTTGAGTTTTAGATGAACTAGAAGATTTGAATGGTTGTCTGATTGCCAAGTGATTGGTCATTTGTGGTTTGGAATTAGTAATTCTCATTTATTCTTAAGGAATCATAGTTTGAGATTGAGAAATGTTCGTTGCAAGCTTTGGATAGTGAGTCCTCAGTTGTTATGGATTATAGAGTTAGAATGGTGAACCCATTTATCTTGAGAATTAATAACCACTGTGACAACCCTCGCGAATGCGGAAATATAAAAGATACAAGCATGTGAAGTAAATTGCGGAATTACGGTATTTTAAAAACTCTTATACATGCAAGATAGATAAAACGAGGAGTGTCAAAATATTACAAACTAAGTAAGGAAATACAACAAGAGACGGAGTCTCTTAAAATGTTAGCAAAGAACAAGTGTTTAGCAAACTAGCTAAATAACGACTAGAGGTTAATCTTCCAGGGACTACGCCCGCTAGCTCACACCCGAACCCAAAATAGCATAAGCAAAAAGCCAACCATGCAAGCAACCTGTTCATTCATGAAAAACATGAACGCCACAATCAGTGGGGAGTAACTCCGGGTTCTCCCAGCCATATCACATTAAACGTACATAGAAGGAAATACAAAAGTAAAATCATGCATATATGAATATACATGTAAGGTACGATAAGGATAAATAGGCAGTTCGATAAATATTGTTAAGAGCATAAGAGTCACAATTCTGAATCCATCATGTTATTCAAAGACTCGGGAAAGACACTCTTAGGCAACCGAATACGCTCACTAGGGCTTGCATCTCACCGTTAGCGGTATAAGTTTGATATGATTGAGACTCGACAAACAAACCAAGCCAAGTCATGCGATGATCACAATGAATCCAACATATTATCATCCATTCACGAACCCATACATAGGCGGTGCCCAATCATGCAATGACCATGAATAATATCATGAAATAACGCATTTAAGAACGACACAATGACGACATCTCTCACGGTAAATGAAACGCACTAGCACCGTGTACATGGCAAGTATGATTAACAGGCATCCACGGGATAAAGCATTTCCCTGAAATCATACTTGATGCTACATTTCGTATATATAGACTAATTTCCTCCTGGTAGCACGACGATAATAATACGGTCCTAGTCTAAACCTGGCCAGATTCTCGGAATAAACGTTTTCCGATTCGACATGCGATGACATTTCGCATCCAAGACTCGGTCTTACAAAGACGCCGAGTACCCCAAATTCGGTAGATCAATTCACGAAAGAGGCGGAAAAGAGCTCAAGCCTCATAACAAGCGGTACGCTACATGCAAATAACACCACCTCGCAAGTACACAACATTTGACGGCCGGGTCGATCAACGCATATCGTTCAACTCCCAACAACGTCGTCGTATACCCACTAACACATGCATTTAAGCAGTAGGATACTCCCCGTTCCGACATTCCAGCCTTACGAACGGGAAGGTAGCCAAGGGAATGAGAGTACAAAGCACAAGACAAAATAGTGCTCAAATCGTATCATTTGTAAAAACCGACTCAAAGTGGGAACATACCAAAAACCGTCACAAAACATGAGAATAGGGAATCATATAAGTTTAAATATGATAAACATGAGTCAATACATGATACATAAGCATTAGAACAAGTTTATGAAGCATAAAGAATAAAAACATAGATCACCTCTCCAAAACAACGTTGTTTGGGAACCAACGAAAACAAGGGTCCACTACAAACGGTCATAACTAGAGTTATAGACATGAAAATGCAGAAATTCTAAATGTAGGCGATAGCTTATCCTCTAACGGTTCCAACGGTATGTCACACGCCCAAAACAAGCAAGTAACGAAGGAGTTATGATCAGTTTACGAAAAAGGGGTCAGTGCAAGAAATTTCAGTCGGCAGCGAGTAACGCAGCCTGCGTCACCGCGACGCAGCCTGTGTCCTATTCGGACAGGTACGAGTCACACAAGTCTCCACAATTTCACTAAGGCATAACACAAATATCATCTATCATCACAATTCATCAATTCTCATATCAATTATCAACTAACAACAACCATAATCAACAACACGATTCCTAAGATTACTAATCATATTCTAAATACGATTTCTAACATGGAAAACACATTAAAACACGTAAATGATATCGAGTAACCCTTCACCGTTACCTTTTCGCGTCTTTAATCGATTTCTAAACCTTCCTAATCTCCACCTACATACAATTAGATAATAAAAGATGAATATCATTCACCTTGAGAAAGACGGATAATTTAAAAAGCGAGAAAGACGGTAATTTTATTACAAATATGGATAGAGGAAGCTAAGAGGGAAGAATAAGACGAACTTACGCGAATTTGAGCAACAAACGAACGAGCTATGACGATTCTAAGCTTGGATGATTATGGAGGCTAGGTTTTGATGATTTCTTAGTGTAGAAGTAATTGTTGTGTTTGGATTGTGAAGAAATAGGTTAAGGAGGTAGTATGAGATATTTAAGTGGAAAAGTCAAGAAAAAGTCAAAGACGGCTCGAGACGGGATTCACATGGAATCTCGCGGAAATTCTAAATACGAACTCGGAAATTCTAAATTCGACTCGGAAAATTAAATTCTATATTAAAACTACATTTCGCTGAAAAGTATCCGTAAAATATTTTCACTATAAAAATAGGGTACATTTCCGGGTGTTACAACCACCATAGTTTGCTAATGTGACTATTTATATTTGAGGCTTCGAGCGTAGTAATTATCGAATTAAGGATGTTATGGCGTATTAAAGAATCCTTATAACCGATAATGGATTGTGGATTTTCCCTTGTCGTGAGACTTTTGATGAGGCTAGTTGAATCTTAGATAATTATGTTTGTTGCTTTGATTGTGTTTTGAATTTCGAAGATGAGAAAGTTCATTTCAAATTTAAGATAATGAGATTGAAGTAAATTGAATCAAGGGAATTTCATGGTAAGTCTCCTTTACCTTGTGGTTGTTAGCGATCATGTTTCCCTAGATATAAATATTTTGTTGGTGGTTTCTAGTAAGGGTTTTGATGAAACTAAGAAGATTAGAGTACGTAATGAATCTTACATGTGGATTGTTAGTTGTGGAGTCTACCGTGCCGATTGACTTTAGTAGATACTAAATGGATCTGAATAATTAGGTTATTGGCTTGAAATCTCGTGATTATGGAATATTATTGTAGGAATTATGATGATTTAAAATGATGAGTTGCAAATTGGGTAAATTGCATTCTCTTGAGGATTTGGTTTATTAGTAGAGTTAGTGATGTCGAATTCTTGTAGATCTTCCTGCCGAGTTTATCTTGATCTTCCTATCCCTAAGTGTTCGATTTGTTTCGTTTTTGCGTGTTTTGTATATATTTTGTTACCCTGAATTGTGTGTGAAATGTGTGAGTCGCTCTAGGTACGTGTAATGTCGTGTTATTTTGATTTTATCCTTATAAAATCGCTCTATGTACGTGTAATGTCGTGTTTTTGCATTTTCGAGATGAACCTCGTTTCATAAATGTTTCCCTTATAAAATTTTTCGTATTAATTTTGAAAACCGATTCTTGTCCTTGATACTTTTGTTTTCTACTCTCAAGTTTCGAGGACAAAATTTTTTAAAAGGTGGGGTGATTGTAACACCCGCAAATGTACCCTATTTTTATTGTAAAAATATTATACGGATACTTTTCAGCGAATTTTAGTTTTAGTTTAGAATTAAATTTCCCGTGTCTAATTTAGAATTTCCGAGTTCGTTTTCGGACTTTACGCGAGATTCCGAGTAAATTACGTCTTAAGACGTTTATGGGCTTTTCTCATGATTTTTCCACTTACTCCTTCATATACTCTCTCACAACCCTAACTCCCTTATTCAATCTTCTTCTTCTTCCTCACCAAGTAAACCCCAAATCCCTATCCTCCATATTTGATCCATCTTAGAATCATCGCTACTCCTTCGTTACTCGCTTAAATTCGCTCAAGTTCTTCTTATTCCTTCCCTCTCATCTTCCTCTATCTTATTTGGTAATAAAATTACCGTCTTTCTCGCTTTTTCAATTTATCCGTCTTTCTCAAAGGTGAATTATATTCATCTTTTATTATCTAATTGTAGGTGGAGACTTTCTAGACCCCGACAAAGATTACTATCTAGTGGAGGAAGGCTTAGAAATCGTTTAAAGACGCATAAAGGTAACAGTGAAGGGTTACCCGATATCATTTACGTGTTTTATATGTTTTCTATGTTAGAAATCGTTTTTAGAATAAGGTTAGTAATCTTTGGAAATGTGTTGTTGATGATGGTTGTTGTTAATTTATAATTGATATGAGAATTGAGGATTTGTAATGATAGATGATGTTGTGTTATGCCTTAGTGAAATTGTGAAATTCGTGCCCGAGACAGGACGCTGGCAGCGTCCATTGACGCTGGCAGCATCGTGGGCCGCTGGCAGCATCGTGGGCCGCTGGCAGCGTCTCATGCGACTAGTTTTTCCCAAAGTCGATTGCAGTTTTCCTGCACTGACCCTTTTTCGTAAAATGATTATATCTCCTTCGTTACTTGCTTGTTTTGGGCTTGTGACATACCGTTGGAACCGTAAGAGGTTAAGTTATCACCTCCATTTGAAATTTATGCGTTTGGATGTCTAGAACTCTAGTTATGACCGTTTGAAGTGGACTCTTGTTTTAGGTGGTTTCCAAACACGTTGTTTTGGAGAGGGGATCTATGTTTCTTATTCATTATACTTCCTAAACTTCTTCTAATGCTTATGTATCATGTATTGATTCATTTTTATCATATTTAAATTTATATAATTCCCTATTCTCATGTTGGTGACGGTTTTTGATATGTCCCCATTTGAGTGTTTTACAAATGCTACGGTTTGAGCACTAATTTTCTTTGTGCTTTGTACTCTCATTCGCTTAGCTACCTCCACCTTCGTAAGGCTGGAATGTCGGAACAGGGAGTGTATCCTTACTGCTTAATTGCATGTGTTAGTGGGCATATGACGACGTTGTTGGGAGGCGAGCGCTTTGCGTTGATCGACTCGGCCGTCAAATGTTGTTTACTTGCGAGGTGGTGTCAATTGCATGTAGCGTACCGCTTATTGTGAGGCTTGTGCTCTTTTCCGCCTCTTTTGTGAATGTCAACCGAATTTGGGGTACTCGGCGTCTATGATTGACCGAGTCTTGGATGCGAAATGTTTATCGCATGTCGAACCGGAAAATGTGATTTTGGGAGTCTGGCTAGATTTAGACTAGGACCGGATATTTATATCGTCGTTCTACCTGAGGAAATTAGTCTACATATACGAAATGTAATCGTGTATGCGTTCAGGGAAATGTTTATCCCGTGGATGCCTTTTAATCATACTTGTCATGTACATGGTGCTAGTGCGTGGCATTTCCTGTCAGAGAGGTCGCCAACATGTTGTACGTTTGAATGAATGATTATATGATTCATTATTTGTGATCATTGGATGACTTGGCATGGTTTGTTTGTCGAGTCTCAATCTTATCAAACTTATGCCGCTAACGGTGAGATGCAAGTCCTAGTGAGTGTATATGGTTGCCTAAGAGTGTCTTCCCCGAGTCTATTTATAATCTGATTTGTACAGTTCATATGTAGAGTTCTATCTTATCAAGTGCATGCCACTAACGGTGAGATGCAAGCCCTAGTGAGTGTATAGTTGCTTAAGGGTGTCTTTCCCGAGTCTTTCTATAATATGATGGTTACGACTTTGTACTTCATGTATCGATATTCTTATATATTGAACTGCCTATTTATCCTTCTCGTATTTCACATGTATATCTATATATGCATGCTTCTACTTTTGTATTTCCATTTATGTACGTTTAATGTGATATGGCTGGGAGAACCCGGTGTTACTCCCCACTGACTGTGGCGTTCATGTTTTTCATGGATGAATAGGTTGCTTGATTATTGGATGTCTTTTTGCTTATGGTATTTTGGGTTCGGGTGTGAGCTAGCGGGCGTTGGCCTGGATGAATTACCTCTAGACGTTGTTTAGCTAGGTTGCTAATAACTTTGTTACTTGATAACATTTTGAGAGACTTCGTCTCTTTGTAGTATATTCTACTTTGGTTTGTAATTATTTGACATTCCTCGTATTTTATCTTAGCATGTAAAATTTTTTTAAAACACCGTATTTTCCGCTATATAAATCACATGCTTGTTATGTTTTATTTCCGCATTCGTGAGGGTTGTCACAACCTTCGTTGACCTTGAACCCATGGCTTATGATTCTCTTTTAGATGGATTCGATGCATGCAAAACTCGGGACTTATTCCCTTAAGTCATCAAGAGTATAACCAATTTCTTTCTTGTGATCTTTTAAAATATTTAACAATTTAAAAATTTAACACTTATCTAAAAAGGCACTAACAATGACTGGACACATCTCAAAGTCATCCAAACAAACATACTTAAACTTTAAGGGGAAGGATTTTAGTTCAGGTTTTTGTACCTCAACCTTGGTATGGGGTAGGGATCAAAGCCTCCCGTTCAAGGCTTTCATTATTGTCTCCAGCACAATATTCGAACAACAACAACGCCTCCAAATGATCTCTATTAAAAGAGCGAGGCAAAGAGTCATTCACAAGAGAGTCAACAACCTCAATAATATTACAAGACTCCAATGTTAGTTTACCATTTTTAACATCAATGACCGCACCTGCGGTGTGTAAAAATGGTTTTCCCAAAATGATCGTGATTTGTGAATCTTCAGCTATGTCAAAGACAGTTAAATCAACCGGGATCAATAATTAACCGACTTTAACGGGCACATCTTCCAAAATACCCAAAGGTTGTTTTAGAGAACGGTTTTCAATTTGTAAGGTGACACTAGTACATTTCAAGACACCCATGTTCAAATTTTCACATATTGAAAACGACATAAAACTCATACTGGCACCAAGATCACCCAAAGCTTTATGAATGGTGTAGGTGTCAATGCTGCAAGGAATGGAAACACTTCCAAGGTCTTTTAACTTAGGAAATGACCTATTTTGCAAAAGGTCACTATACTTTTCAGTGAATGCAATTATTTCAACATCATCAAAGGTCCTCTTCTTAGTTAAAAAATATTTCTTGAACTTAGTGTAAGAAAGAATTTGGTTGATTAATTCAGTAAAGGGAATGGTTACCTACAAATTCTTCACCACTTCCACAAATTTCCCGAATTAAGTTTACTTTCTTACCTTTGCCAATCTATGCAAGAATGACAACTGGATATTTATTAGTTCTTTCATTTGATCATCCTTCTTTGGAGGAGCATCCGCAACTTTATCTTTGGGGTCATTAACCATCTTTGATCCCTCCTTGGTCTTGGTGGCTGGTGTGTGCTATTTTAGTGTTATTTTATCCCTTGATTTACCTCAGTTTTATATGTCATTGCACTTTTTAGAGTGATTATGTGAGGTAATACCATTCTTTAGGCATTTCTCGTGTTCAAATGAGTTTTGTAGAAAATATGAAGATTTTGTGCCTTTTTCTATAAATCGAAGTATTTAATTTGTAACATGAAGCTAAAAGAGGCAAGTCTTGCAAAGCTAAAGGTCTTATGGGAGTAGTCACTTGTCCCAAATAAGAAGAAATGTAGTCGGACTGCATACATACAAAGAACCAATTAAATGGGCAAAGTTAAGTGAAGGAGAAGCTAACTCCTAACCTCAAGCATTATGTTGAGGTCAAAGAAAGTCATAGTTGAACATTCAAACATGTTCTGAAAGGTAGAAATCACGTCCCTCGCCTTTCGCGCTTGGAGCTGAAGGATGCGTGCAAAGAAGAACACAAAGCAAAAGAAGTTGGGTGTATGTCTTACCTATCGGGGACACCAACCCGATCGGGTTCGCAACCCTTAAGCCGCCTCTTGTTTGATCTCCCTCAACTTATTTGAAGTTAATTAATTGTAGTGAATTCACGCGTTTTCGAAGGCTTGTATAAAGAGAGGATTGCACCTGCAGAATACACAACTCACAGAGTTACTACATAAGTTACTACATGAGTTGAAAATTCTCATCTTTCTTTCTAGTTGAAAATTCTTTAGTTTTGTTCTTTTGTAAGTCTTTTTAGAAGTGTTTGATTGCTTAGTTACTACATGAGTTTCTATGGAATGATCTTTCCCTATTTAAAGTCTTAATTCGAGTTAATAATTCTATCCATTTGGTAACTTTTATCCCTTTTTATTTTAATTCATTTATCAATCCTTAGTCTGTACGTTCATCTTAGTCTTGATTTAAGTAATAGTTTAAATTTGTTGTTAGCATTATAGTTCTTTATTGTTATCAATATCACCTTTACTTTGTAAACTTTGTCTTCCATAATCATAACTTAAAATGACTAGTTTAAATTATCTCACCTTGTTAATTTTATTGTCATATCTAAACACGAGTGAGTATATTATTTTCTATGGTGTAGGGTAGCCATGATAGATTAGTATTTTAATTTCGTTGGAAAAAGAATTATTCCTCTTACAACTATTGTTCTATTACATCATTGGATTGTAATGTTAGTTAATGATTCTTGATCCCAACCTTTGACTTAATCTGATGTTCTTCCTAAAACCGAAAGACGAGATTTGAATAGACTAAGCATAGCATGGTAGTTCAATCTAGTTAAACGTGAAAGCTTGCTAGAAAGGGACCTAAGGTAGCAACAATTTGAAAGATGTTGTAAAACCTAAACAATGAATCAATTGCATGTTTTCTAAATTCCAACTTTGGCATAAAACTAATCTATAAGTATGAACCTATCTCGATAGACCTTTTATTATTATTGTCATGATCATCACTTTACTCATATTTATGTTTTCACATAGTTTGTTTACCAAATCTCCAAAAATAATCATCATCCTAGATAGAACTCTTATCACAAGATTATCACAATTGTAACTACCGTCTCCCTGAGATCGACCCCTTGCTTCCCTAATCAAGATTAATTGTTGTTAGCCTAGTCCAAGGTTATTATCTTTGACTTAGGTACGCGAAAACCCTGTTAAATTCTGGCGCCGTTGCCGGGGAGCACGATTTAGTTTACTTGTAATTTTCTTGTGATTTGTTTTATCTTGTGTCATTGTCTTAAGGAATCTTTGTTCCTTTAGATAACTCTCATTCTTTTGTTGTAGGTTTGCCATCTTATGCCCAGATCCTCCCAACTCAGGATAGCTATTCCATTTGACCCAGACCTCAAAATTAAAGGACCTTGCGTAAGAAACAAAACTTTTTCAACGAAATTTCATAAGTTTCCGACATTTCAAGCTTAGATCGTATTCGTGATAATTACTCGGATATTTATCCTAATCTGAGAGAGAAGAATATTTTGACACCCAAAAACCCACAAAAACCATACAACCTACAAAAACTCCACAAACACTTCCACCATCACAATTGAAAATCGTACGTTTATCCGACCATTCTAAACCCACTGCTGAAACACTTCAAGGGGTATTACTACTCACTAAATCACCGCTAGAAACTTTGAAATTAAAAATCAAACTTGCCTATATAAGCCTCATAGAAAGACGTCACTGTAATGGTAGTGCCACCAAATACCCCAACCTCCATATCCCACACTTCTATGATTATTGTTCCATTATCCGACAGAATGAGGTTTCCAAAGAACAGATTAGGGAAATGCTTTTTCCTTTTTCATTGACAGGCCATGCTAAACTTTAGATCAATAGCCTAGATAGAGTTGCCTTAGGAATCACTGATGAGGATAGTCTAGCCCTTACCTTTTACTAAAATTATTTTCCACCCGAGAGGACCGCACTCTTGAGAAGCCTGATTACTGAACTCCGACAAGGGGGTGATGAAACCTTGTTTGAAGCCTGAGAAAAGTATAAGCAGATACAAAGAGAGTGTCCTGATCAAGGGTTAGATTCATGGTTCCTAGCCATCACTTTCTACAACGCTTGTTGTGGCGAGTCGCGACGCATCCTAGAATCCGCCAACAATGGTCGATTTGACCAAATCGATGTAGAAGTTGCCCATACAACTATGGAATACATGGCGATTCACGACTTCCAATACAACACTTTCATGCTATAGCAATAAAGACAAAGCAAGAAGACTCCAAAGTAGTGCGTATAGAAGACCGAGTTGCCCTTCTTCAACAGCAGCTAGGAAACTTTTCTCAATCCCGACATCAAGTCAATGTTACTAGCCAAGTAATAGTGTGTCAAACATGTGGAATTGGAGGGCATGGTTCTCAAGAATGTAGAAGTTTCGTGGAGCAAGTAAATGCCTACCAAAATTAAAGGCAAGGCAACTCCTTCTCAAAGTTTTACAATGAAAACACAAAATACCATCCTAACCTATCCTACAAAAGCACCAACATTCAAAACGCATATCAACAGGTTCAACCACAAAACCAATCCTTTATAACCCCACCAGCATAAGCAGTTTAACCCACCTGGTTTTCGAAACCAAAATCAAAGGACTCAACAAAACTTCAATCAAAGCTACCAACACCAACAAAATTAACCATTTCAAAATCAAAGCCAAATTTCTTCCCAATCAAGTGACTCTAACATGAGTAAGATTAAGGGTTCCCTGATTCGAGGTACTTGGTTGAGTCAATAAGGGACTCGATCGAGTAGTACCTACTCGGTCGAGTAAGAAAAGTACTCGGCCCAGTAAAACACCGGATTAGCCCACCCTCCTTCTAAGCATAAAATTTTGATTTTGTTGCACTCCAATTCCTTCATACGCTACAACATGAATATTTCGGGTTGCTAAAACGAGCAGTATCCGTAGCGAGTCTGTCAAAGACATAAACGACGGTTTTATAATTATTTCATCGAAGATACATTACGCTTCCTATTACGCACTTTAATGTAGGCCGCGAATTTATATATCAAAAAATAAGGGTACACATGTACCAACAAGACTTCTCATAACTTTTATGCTGATAGATGTTATACTCACACTTATTATCATCGGATTCAATTTATTTCACATCATTATTTACTAATGAAACTCAAAGGCTCAGTAAAAATACATTTTCGCATACATTGCACACAATAATTCACTCATTTACCATCATGAAAGTTTATGCTTTAAATAACAAAATTTTGTTCCAAATCTAAGAGATAAGTTATAATCGTCGAGAGCATACATCATGAAATTACATTTTCTTAAAACTTGAACTAAATATGCCATTTTCCATATGTAATTACACTCAAGTACATAAACAATTTCTTCGAATCATACACAATTTAAATTTTCAGCTCTTTTCGAAAGTGCTTTGCCTTAAATCAATATATAATCAATGCATAAAGAATTTCACAAAATCTTTCTCACATAATTACACATACTTAAACATAAAGGCATCATTCACACCAATCACTTGACCAGTCAAGCATATTCATGTTACAATATCTACACCCATCTACTCACATCATATATGATTGTCTCCCATTTACTTTCTTCACGTGGTTATCGGTTCCAATTGTAGGGGCTGAGATTTTGAAATGAGGGTGCCTACTCAATCAAAATCTAACGGAATGGGCTTCCAACAACTGTACACCGGATTCATTTTATTATACTCTACATTTATTTGGGTTCATTTGTTTTAGGCTCCAAGATCGTCGCTCTAATACAACTTTGTAACAACCCGCCATACCCGAAGCCTTTACACAACACCTTCCAAGCATGGAGAAGTGCTATGCCTCAGTTTCTCAAGGGTAGAGTGTGCCAAATCAAACATCTCAAAACTCAACTTTAGTTTCAATTATTTAATAAATGTCCAAATAAAAAATAAGTTCGTTCACATGCAAAATAAATACAACTCATCTATACTCTATTAAAAAAGTCAAAGGTCACGTCCAATCCCAACGTCAAACCTGAATCATCGTCAATACATCAATAACCACATGCTCAACGAACTACTCACCACTAGTCGAATATATCACATAGATCACGCTAGGGGTACAAAAGAATTCCAAAACACATTGAGTCAACACATACATAATCAATATCAAGTGCATCAAAATATGATCATCGCACATATCTGGAGCCATCAAGTAACGTTTCTCGGTGCCATCGAGTAGCACACCCAAACACTACATGGGCCCTACCGCAGCAGGTCAACCTCGGGACCCAGGTCATAACCATGCACATTGTCTTTTTCATGGCGGGACCATGAAGAGAAACCTACAAAGTCTATGATGCTGGTATCCCGCTACCGCTCCATATCAAACAACTTCAAACGCTGTGATTGCAGTCACTAAGACCTAGACACCTAATCTCAAATCAACATATCACAACCATATCACAATACACGTTTTAAACCAATCATATATACATCAACTTAGTAGGATCGGATTCACCTACCTTTTAACATTCCAAACAATCATCATCATAAGGCAAACCAATCGCAAGAATCGTCGTCAATGGAGTCTGATTATCCAATCAAGCACAATCAATAAAATGAATAAGGATAAAGACATTTCATCAAACACGTTGCCTACATTAACAACAAATAGTAAAATCACTACTAATTATATTACCATGCCACTTGTCTAATACCAACAATCTAACTTGAAACTGACTCTAATTAACACAAATACGGAAAACCTAACCAAGCTAATAAAAATCCCCAAATCTAAGATATCAAAGAAATAAGGGAGATAAGAAGCAAAATAGAAAGAATCAAGATAAAGAGATAAAAGTCCCAACCAACATAGAAGCTGCATTATAAATGATTTAAAGATGAAGATTGGAAATCAAACTATATCAAATGATTGATTATTATTTGAGAGAGTTTTAGAGAGAGCTGTAACGAAGAGAGCTAAGGTAGGAGTGATGAAATAAGAGATAATAATCATAACTCATTTAACAAGACGCAAAAGTGATTTGCGGAAATAACTTAAACTGACCGATACTCGATCGAATAAGGCATACTCAACCGAATAGGAATACTCGACCGAGTTTAGACTACTCAGTCGAGTGGTACAAGACTAGGTCACTCCCTTAAGAGCACAACTGACATAGTCGGTGGAGTCACAATCTTACTCGACCACCTAACGCGTTCGAGTCACGACCATACTCAAGTTACTCGGTCGAGTGACTACTCAACCCGGCCAAGTAACCACTAGATTTGGTCGATTACAAGCTTACACGAACCTCAACTAAAGCTATAAGAACCCAATCCGAAATATGAACACGGATTCGACCGACGCAACACCAACGAAAGTTACGAGTATTACACCTACGCCAATGCCGATGGAAGATCTATACGATACGCTACCTGCCCAACTAGAGTCAAATTCTCAAACGGGCCGATATACTAAGGACTAAACTTCCCCCTCTTTCCAAATCTCAACAACCGCCTCGAACTCAATATCCTAGCGTCGAAGATCGGCATAACTGTTTTGCCGGTTTTGAACCGCCTTCATCTATAATCGAATTACCTTCACTTGCTCGACCATCTCTTTGATCATTTCTGGCCCTAACTTCACCTTCTTTGAGATATCGTCCCAAAAAATAGTACTCCAACACTTTCTTCCATATAACGCTTCAGAAGGAGCCATACCAATGCTACCTTGAAAGCTAATATTCACTACAAAAAAAAAATCTGAATAGCGACGGACAATTCCGTCGCAAATACCCTTAATTCCGTCGCTAAAAGGCATTTGCGACGTAATTTCCGTCACAAGCACTCCGTCGCAAATTTTCGTCGCAAAAGGTAGATTCTGAGACGGAATTTCCGTCGCAAATTCCGTCCGCAAACACTTTTCTAAAAAAATTTTTTTTTTTTTTTCCATTTTATTATTTCGCGCGTGAATTCATCTCGCGCGATTTTTTTAACCGCATGTTTTTCCGCTTCAATTCATAAGTCACATATTCAACATAAGAAATGACGGATTCTATATAAACATAATAAATGTGCTGTTTTTTTTCCGATGTGGGATGGATTTGCGACGGAATTCATCTTATATAAACATAAGAATTTTTTTTTTTCATTTTATTACTTCGCGCGTGAATTCATCTCGCGCGATTTTTTTAATCGCATGTTTTTCTACTTCAATTCATAAGTCACATATTCAATGTAAGAAGTGAGGGATTCTATATAAACATAAGAAATGTGCTGTTTTTTTCCGATGTGGGATGGATTTCCGTCACAAATCCATCTATCCGTCGCAAATATATTTTCCCGCGCGAGCCAAAAATTCCGCGCTAAAAAAAATTATTTGCGACGGAATTTCCGTCGCAAAATCCGTCGCAAACACTATTCAAAAATAATTTTTTTTTTTTTTTATCATTTCGCGCATGAATTCATCTTGCGACGGAATTTCCGTCCCAAAATCCGTCGCAAAAGGATGTATTGCGACGGAATTCAATCCGTCGCAAAACATCCGACGCAAAACATAAAAAATTCCGACGCAAAGTCAATTTCGTGACGGATTTGAATTCCGTCGCAAAATGCCTTTTTTGTTGTAGTGATTGT
This sequence comes from Heliosperma pusillum, assembly GCA_022085475.1. Lineage (NCBI taxonomy): Eukaryota > Viridiplantae > Streptophyta > Magnoliopsida > Caryophyllales > Caryophyllaceae > Heliosperma > Heliosperma pusillum. The sequence goes on along the minus strand of JAIUZE010000191.1, from coordinate 58,072 downwards.
ATGAAGACTCCATCAAATAAAGCCTATCTTCCCAAGATCAGCCAAACTCGATGTCACAAGAACTAATAAGATCTTCAAGAGTTTGGATAGTGTGCTCCGTTTCCCATCCGTTGCCGAATAAAATGACGTGCTCATCTTCAATTGAGTCCTCAACGGGTCTTGTAGCTCTTGCCAAATTTGGAAATAAACCTACCATCACAATCGGAAACAATGTCCTTAGGCACTATGAAGCTTTACAATATGCCAAATTTGAAAATAAACCTACCATCACAAGCTTTACAATATGCATTTGCTAATTCGACCTAGTCCATGTATCCTTCATCGGCACAAAATGTGCAGAGTTTGTCAATCGGTCAACGATGACCCAAATCACGTTGTCTTTCTTGAAGTCCTAGGCAACCCAACGACAAAGTTCATCGATATCGATTCCCACTTCCACTCAAACACTTCTAAATATTGCACTTTCCCTTGTGGTATTCTATGCTCTATCTTCACCTTTTGACAAGTAAGACACCTTGCCAAGAAATCCGCAACTTCCTTCTCCATTCCTGGCCACCAAAAGGTCTTCTTTAAATCCTTGTAGAGCTTATCACCCCACATGTGAATGGAATACGACGAGCAATGGGCTTCCTTCAATATTTTATCCTTCACATCATTGTATTTAGCTAAGCACATCCTACCATCAAACCTTAAACTTCCATCTTTATGAACTTTATACTTTGAAGCATCTCTATTCTCTACATCTTCCTTCGATCGTACAATCGTAGGATCGAAACATTGCTTGGCCTGAATCTCTTCATAAAACTCTGGTTCTATCATCAAGTCGCTCATCATTTCTCCTCATCTAATCATATGAATGCCCATCTGTTTCATCTCCACTCTTAGCCTCATCAAAGACAAGGCAGTACATAAGCAATGTACTGACTTTTGGCTCAAGTCATCGACAACAACATTCTCTTTCCCTTCATGATAAATAATCTCCATGTTGAAGTCGTCTATTAGCACAATCTACCTCCTTTGTCACATATATATTAATCTCAATTTGGGTGAAAATATACTTGAGAATTATATAAGTAATCCAAATTTTCAAGGCAAATACCACCGCTCTGAGTTCTAGCTCTTGTGTAAGGTAATTTTCTTCATAAGTCTTGAGTTGTCGCGACGCATAAAAATTACCTTCCCTATTTGTTATTAGACACATCCTACCCCAAACTTGGAAGCATCAGTGTAGACCTCAAAATCTTTCATTCCATCGGATAGAGCAAGCACCGGGGCCGTGGTCAATTGTTCCTTGAGAGTTTACAATACCGACTCATACCCCTCATCCCATTTGAATCGATTTTCCTTTCTCATAAGCATTGTTATAGGCCTTGTAATCTTTGAGAAGTCCTTGAAAAATCTGTAGTAGTAACCTGCTAATCTAAAAAACATTCTAATTTCGGCGACGTTCTTTGGCGCAGCCCACTTCGAAACTACCTCCACCTTGCTTGGATCTACCGACACTCTTTTCTTAGACACCACATGCCCGAGAAATTCAACTTTATCAAGCCCAAATTCACATTTGGAGAATTTAATGTACAGTCGGTTATCTCTCAAGTTTTGCAATATAGTCCGAATTTGCTCTACATGCTCCTCCCACGTCTTCGAGTACACAACAATATCATTAAAGAAAAGTACTATGAATTATCGAGCTAAGGACTAAAGACTCGACGTATGAGGTCGATGAAAACTGTACTGCTGGTGCATTGGTTAGGCCAAATAGCATATATAATGATAAACTCGTAACAACCATACCGAGTTCGAAACGTCTTCTTTGGAACATCTTCATCTCGAATCTGCAATTGATGATAGCCTGATTGAAAAGGACGTCTATCCTCAGCAAAGGATACTTATTCTTCACCGTCACCAAATTTAGCTCATGTTAATCTATGCACAATTGCATACTACCGTCTTTCTTCTTCACAAATAAGACTAGTGCTCCCCAAGGAGACACACCCGGCTTCACCTATCCTTTGTCAAAAAAAGTCCACCAATTGCTTCTTCAATTATTTTAATTCCTTCGGGCCTATACGGTATAGTACCTTAGATATAGGTCTCGCCTTCGGCTTCAACTCAATTCTAATGTCCATACCCCTTCTGGTAGGAAACCCCGGAATCTCCTCTGGAAATACATCGGCACACACTCCTCTACAATGGGGATATATCCTGACTCAAGATCTTCTATACTCATGTCATGAACATGACACAAAACCATTGGATACCGCTTCCTAAAAAAACTCTTGAGGGTCATAGCCGCAATGAGCTTAACCCTCGGCTTAACCATTATTCCTTCATATGATACCCATACACTCTTCAGTCCCCTAATAATCACCTTTCTATGATTAAAATTGATAGAGGATTTTCACTTGGACAACCAAACCAACCCAGTAATAGTCTCAAAACCACTTAAAGAAAATTCTAGAAAATATATAGGAAAATATAAACCACCCACCACCAAAAACGCATTTCTATAAATTTTGCCACAAGGGAAAGACTCTGCCAATAGTATGAATAGCTCGTCATGAATTGGTTCACCCTCCCCCAAACCTAAAGTCACAACATGCTCCTTGGCCACACAAAAATGTGTGGCACCTGACTCACACAATTGAAAAGAATGATGACATTAACAAGAAAATTAAATGTCATGACTTGAGCATCATCCACTGATTCTTCTTTATTCATCATAAATAGCTTACCTCTTTACTTTAGTCCTCCTTGGACCGTGCAAGTGGAAGCACTCATTTTCGGCCTTCTTCATCCCCCTTATTGATTAGAATGGTTGAATGAGTAACACTTATTAAAACCACCTTGGTTGAAAGGTCTAACTTGTTGATTCCAATACCCTCCTTGATGATAGCTTGCACCACCATAACTTCTACCACAAAAAGATCTACCTTCATTGTAATAAGACCTCCCAGATATTGCACCGCTAGTGCACTCATGTTTCTTATGATCAAAGCCACTACATCAATAAAATTGTGGTCCGGCTGGAATGGGAGCACTCCGGTGTGAGTCTCCTCCACCTCAAAAACGAGAGCTTCCTTCAAAGCTCACACCGGAGTAGGTCCGACTTTCAGAAAATCCACCCGTCTTGAAGTTTAATTTACCACCTCCTCCGTTCTCTGCCTTTATTTTATCACCTACCTTCTCTTCAAGCTCCTTAGTCATTGCTACAATACACTCGGCATTGCCGCCCCTTGTGTACACTTCTTTAACATTCGTCAACGTTCTGGCCATCATCTTCTTCATGATGTCAAGACTCCAACCTTTTTCAAAATGGACCGCCATATCCAGTTGCCTAATGTAATTTCCTCAACATAACTTTCAAGCTCCATAAACTTCGCATAGTACTTGTCCACGGTCATGTCGTTTGTCATACGGAAAATGTAAAACTCGGCGCGAAGTTGACTACGGATGTGTTCGGGGATGAACTCATCCCTTAAGTCGCCCTTGAAGCTTGTCCATGTAATGTAGCCCTCCTCACTTGCTTCCTTGTAGAATTCCCCCATTTTCTCTTGGCTTGAATGCCGCCACAATATATGTTCACCATTTTTTTTGTCCATTCATCTAATAACTTAGATCTCAACTCCTTCTTATTTTGTGGGACTGTGACGTTCAATGATGGAGCTTATCATCTCCGTCTCATCCACAAGTTTTGTCTTTATTCGACTAACTCCACTTAGGGCTTCCTTCAACGTGACATTTTGTTCAATCAAACGACCGATTTCCTGGGAGCTCATGGTATCATAAAGTTAATGTTAGCCTTCTTCACCATTGTCTATATAAATCATATGAAAAAAATCCTAACTTTCCAATAAATTCCCATAAAAAATTAAACATATGCACAAGAAAACAGAGCAAACTCAGTCGAGTGGGGTCTCCACACGGTCGAGTAACTCCTCTAATCGGTCGGCTGTCAATCCTACTCGGACGAGTAGCTATCCATACTCGCCCGAGTCACAAAACTGACAACACCAAATTGTGTTGTGTCTAGTAGTATTTATTAGAGTCTTTCATTTTACTTTTTACGGGTCATTAGCTTTGTTTTATGTTAATTTTAGTTTTTTTAATAATGTTGGTATTTAGTTATTTGAGTCAAATTTTGAGAGTCAAAACCCGAAAGTCAATGAAAGTCAAACCCGAAACCCAAGACCCAAAAACCTGGAAATTGGAGTAGGCTAGCAATGAATCACCAAGGCATGAAGACCAAACCAAATGGGTCAATGGAAGTCAAGGCGGGGCCAAAAGTCCATGGGTCAACGAAAGTCAAGAAGGAAAACAAAGGAAAATCGGGCAGTACTCGACGCAGCCTGCGTCATCACGACGCAACCTGGGTCGTACGACACAGCCTGCGTCCTTTCTCAGCACGGGATTTCTTCATTTCTCCGTCATTGTCTTTTGGAAGCCCACCTTTCAAGGCCCCTAGGTTTGCGGACCAAGGGTATATAAGAAGAAAACTGAAGAGAGAGAAGGGAGCCAAGCATACAACATTGAAACATCATATTTTCCTTAGAAATTCTCTCTAGTTTGTTCTTCAACTTTGGCTCTTGTAATTGATTTTATTTAGAAATGGGTTGTAATATGAAGACTATGGGTAGCTAATCTTTTCTTTGCTTAGTGTAATTTGAACAAGTTCTTCCCTTTTAGCATTGTAAGACCTTTTTAATCCTTCCTTATCTATTTAATTCCATTTTCCTATGTTTGAATTTCATTGTTGAATGAATTGTTGTTAAGACTAACCATCTTAGTAATTGTTTGTTTGATTAAATTGCTTTGTCTTGATGAATTTGGTTTAAAAGTTTGTAATCTTGAAAGATTGTAACTTTGGTTTAAAAGTTGGAATCTTTTGAGTGGAATTTGGGTTATTGTGTATTTAGAACATGGTTTAATGTTTTATTACATGATTCTAGCATGTTTCTATGGTTTTGTAATTAAAGCTTGCATCTTTATTTATGTTTATGTTTTAATAAGTATTGGTGGAGTTGTATTGGGTCATTTATGGATGGTTTAATTCATGGTGGCTAATTCTTAGAAACTTGTAATAGATAATTAGAGAAGAGAGGAAAGGAGGGGTCTTTACTTTGTTAATTGTGGGGAACTTGGGATAATTGCACTAAGTTGCTTCTCCATATTTGAATCTTTGAGTATTTAGTTGTTGGTGGTAATTTTAGACTTGATAATCAATTCTCATGAAAAACTTTCTCCCTATATGTTATCTACATGTTTTCCATTGTGAATATCATAGTTTGTAATTAATTTAAGTCTTTGTTTTAATTAGTGTCTTAATTAGTAATTAGTGCCTTAATTTGTGATTAGAGTCATTAGTCTTGTTAATTGATATTTTGCAAGAGTCTAGATTAGATTATTTTTAGCTAATACCGCTTTCCCTTGGGTTCGATCCTTTTCTTACCCTTACTACCCTTTTATTTAGGTTGGTTTGAGTCTAGGTAAGGTTTTATAAATTGTTATTTGGCCTAGCTAATTTGCGGAATTAACGACACCGTATTTCAGCCTGTCAAATTTGGCGCCGTTGCCGGGGAAGGCAATATAGCTAAATATCAAATTGAAACTCTTGTTAGTGTCATACTTTGTTTAGATTGTTTTTCAAATATTTCTTTTTGTATTGTTTGTAAGTTACTTGGTGTTGAAGTTACTAATTGTGTTGTGGAGTTGTTTTTAAAAGTTTATGCCTAGGTCACAAGAAGGACTTGGTGACCAAGACATTGATCCCTCCTCAAGTAGCATTTCCAATTGGTTGTTTTCGAATCCCCTCTATAGGAGACCCTTTGGGAGGGAGCCTAGTGAAGAGGAGTTTGGGAACAATATTTTTCAAGAACCACAAGAACAAGTGTTTGAGTCACCTCCTAGGAGACCACCACCCTTGAACATCATCTACCCACCCGAAATGAAAGATAATAGAACTATTGGTGAAATCCGGGCAAGAAACTATGAAGAGCAACCGTTGTTTGAGTCACCTCAAGGGGTTCTTTGTCCATAATTTGCCTAGGTTTCATGGAATGGTGGGGAATGATCCCAATAGGCACTTGGCCAAATTCCACATGATATGCCAAGGGGCCATTGCCCAAGGAGTGACCGAAGACCAATTTAAGCTTAGGGCATCTCCATTCTCTCTACAAGATGCCGCTAAGGAATGGTTATTTTGTCTTCCGGCCCATTCCGTCACTACTTGGGTGGGTTTGAAGAAGAAATTTCTTGAGAAATACTACCCGGATTCAAGGCATAACCACTAAAAGAAGCTCATCGCTACCATTAAGCAAGACATGGGGGAAACTCTCTATGACTATTGGGAGTGCTTCAAAAGCCTCGTGGCAAGGTGCCCGTATCATGGGATGTCGGGTGACGATTTATTGACGGCCTTCAATGAACGATTATGCCAAAACGCCCAACGGATGATTATAGCCGCCACCGGAGGTGGCATACACTTAATGTGGCCGAGGCCAACAACATTATTGAGAAGTTGGCTATGAACACAAGAAGCTACGGGAGGAAGAATGAAAGGGGAGGAAGCTCTAGAAATGCATCTTCCATGGAAGATTCTCATGCCTCTTAAAATCACAAAATCATGCAAGAGATGGGTGAACTTAAAAGCTTGGTATCCAACTTGGTTGTTAACAAAGGTAATTCATTTTCTCAACACCCCGAATCACTTGAATGTTCTTATTGTGGAGGTGACCATGCTACAAATACATGTTACATCATGATTGAGCAAGGAGCCACCATGGAGAGTGTCAATGCCATGGGGTATGGGAATTACAATGCTAGAAACCCAAGTGGTGGAGGAATGTATAACCAAGTGGGAAATCGTGATCATTAAGGGTGGGGAGGAGACAAGTCAAAGAGTTTTGAAAATGGCCAATTCAATCACTTGAGAGCCCAAAATCCAACCCAAAACCGAAACTCTAATTTCAACCAAAATCCCCAAAGAAATTTCAACAACCCAAGACCCAACAACTCAAATTTTCCAAATAATTCTCAATCCCAAAGACAACCAAACCAAGGTCCCATTCAAGGGAATTCTTCTTCTCAAGGGAACTTGAGTGACATCTTGCAAACACTCCTTGCCAATCAAGAGAAAGATAGGGAGGAGGCAAGGAGGGATAGAGAGGAAGCAAGGAAGGATAGGGAGGCTAAGAACCTTAGGGTGAGTAACTTGGAAACCCAACTATCCCAAATGGCCTCAAATTTGTCAAAATCCCAAGCCTCAAGCTCCACAAGATTCCCATCTCAAACCATTCCCCCACCTAGGGAAAATGCTAGTGCCATGACCTTGAGGGGATGCAAAGAGTTGGAAGTAAACCCCCTTGGAAACAGTGGTGGAGCTAGGGGGGCTAGCAGGGGCGGTCGCCCCCCCTGGCGGTTGAAATTTTCGAAGTTTTTAGCGAAATTTTTCAAAATTTTTTAAAAGTACCTTATGAAAATAGTCGTTCGCCCCCCCTAAAATTTTTCGCCCCCCCTAAATTTAAATCCTGGCTCCGCCACTGCTTGGAAAAGGAAAGGAAAAGATGAAGAATCTTGAGATGGAAACCTTGGAGATTGAAGACCAAGGAGAATTGGTGGTTGGTCATGAAGAGATATCAAAAAATGAAAAAGGGGCATCCACAAGCAAGGACCCCAAGGGAGACACTTCAAGGAAGGGCAAAGACTCTATTGTAGATGATGAAGTGGAGGAGTACATACTGGAAGTCCCATTTCCTAGTGCTTTGATTAGCACAAGGAAGTATGCCAAGGAGAATGACTTATATGAGACTTTCCGGAAATGTGAGGTAAACATTCCTCTTCTTAACTTGTTGAATAGTGTCCCTAGGTATGCAAAGTTCTTGAAAGAACTTTGTACACCTAGGAGAAATCCTAAGAAGGGAACCCATAAGGTTAGGGTGAGTGAACATGTGTCGGCCATTTTCAAACAAAATTTACCCAAGAAATGTGGAGACCCGGGCATGTTCACCATCCCTTGCACTATTGGGGGAAAGAGTTTTAAACGTGCCATGCTAGACCTTGGGGCTTCTATAAACGTCATGCCTTTATCTATTTATGAGACCCTAGGTTTAGGACCGTTGTCTAAAACCGGGGTAGTCATTCAACTTGCCGATAGGTCTAGTGTTTACCCCAAGGGCATGGTAGAGGATGTACTAGTGGAAGTCGATAATCTTGTCTTCCCGGCGGATTTCTACGTCTTAGATATGGAATCTAGCTCTAGTGCCACCCCTCTCCTTCTTGGTAGGCCGTTTATGAAAAATTCAAATACCAAGATCGATGTTTCAAACGGGTGCTTGACTATGGAGTTTGAAGGGAAAAGATTAACTTACAATATATATGACTCCATGAGGCACCCGAGGGACCATCAATCTTGTTTCTTCTTGGATATTTTTGAGCCATTAGTGAATCAAATGTATAAACTTTGTGATAGAGACCCACTCGAGGTAGCTTTAACTAACCCCATGGAAGAGGAAGGTTTGCGTTTGTTGTTGGCCTTTGATGTGCAGGAATGTCTTGAAGACTTGGAAAGGGAAGAGCCAATAGAAACATATGAGGAGCTCAACGTAATAGAGATGCTGAAAACTGGGCAAACCCGTGCTCAACGCAGCCTGCGTCACACGACGCAGCCTGCGTCCTGAGCTGGCGAACTTGTCCGAGTTGTTTGCCTTGAGTATCCCACTCCACAAGCCCCTCCCTTCCATTATCCAACCCCCGAAGGTCGAGTTGAAGACCCTCCCAAGCCATTTGAAGTACATCTTTCTAGGGGACAAGAACACCCTACCACTTATCATTTCAAGCACGCTCACCGAGGACCAAGAAGACAAATTGGTATCACTACTTGAAAAGCATAAGGAAACATTTGGGTGGAGCATAGCGGACCTAAAAGGGATAAGCCCGGTGACTTGCATGCACAAGATACGGCTTGAAGTGGATGCCAAAGCGGTCCGACAACCCCAAAGGAGGCTCAATCCACCCATGGCGGAGGTAGTGCAAGAAGAGGTAATTAAGCTATTGCAAATGGGTATCATTTTCCCTATTTCCGACTCTCGTTGGGTTAGCCCAACTCAGGTCGTACCCAAAAAGGGAGGAGTGACGGTAGTCAAGAATGCACAAGGAGACTTGGTCTCCACCCGACCACAAACCGGTTGGAGAGTGTGTATTGACTACCGCCGCTTGAATGCGGTTACATTGAAAGACCATTTCCCGCTACCATTTATTGATCAAATGTTAGAAAGATTAGCGGGGAAAGCTTTCTATTGTTTCCTTGACGGTTACTCGGGGTATTTTCAAATCCCAATCGCACCCGAGGACCAAGTCAAGACCACATTCACATGCCCATTTGGTACATTTGCTTATCGTCGTATGCCCTTTGGTTTGTGTAATGCACCGGGAACTTTTCAATGGTGCATGTTGAGTATTTTCTCCGACTATGTAGAAAGGATCATAGAAGTATTCATGGACGATTTCACCGTCCATGGGGACTCATATGATGCATGTCTAAAACACCTTGCTCTTGTCTTAGAGCGATGCCAAGAGTCTCATCTCATTTTAAACTCCGAGAAATGTCATTTCATGGTGACTAGTGGCATCGTTTTAGGACATGTAGTGTCGGAAAGGGGGGTTGAGGTGGATAAGGCTAAGGTTGACATCATAAAAACTTTACCTTATCCCTCTAACACCCGAGACATTAGGTCTTTTCTAGGACATGCCGGTTTCTACCGGAGATTTATTAAGGATTTTTCCAAGATTGCTAACCCGTTTATGTAAGCTTTTGCACAAAGAAGCGGAGTTTGTTTTTGAGGACTCATGTAGGAAAGCATTCGATGACTTGAAGGAGAGATTGGTCACCGCACCATTAATTAAAGCACCACGATGGGATCTTCCATTTGAAATCATGACCGATGCAAGTGACTATGCATTGGGAGTGGTTTTGGGTCAAAAGAGTGATAAGGGACCCCATGTGATCCAATATGCTTCTACCCTCTTGAATGATGCTCGAAAGAACTATTCCACGACGGAGATGGAATTCCTTGGTGTGATTTATGCTCTAGAAAAATTCCGATCTTATCTCTTGGGCACAAAGGTGATCATATACACCGATCATGCCGCCATTAGATACCTTGTGGCCAAGAAAGATGCAAAACCAAGGTTGTTGAGATGGATCCTTCTCCTAAGTGAATTTGATGTGGAAATAAAAGACAAGAAAGGCGTGAAGAATGTGGTGGCGGATCATTTGAGCCGGCTAAACCATGAAGGAAGACCATCATGCCCTCTTGAAGAGGTTGAAGGAGGTCTCCCTCATGAGTCACTTTATGCTATACAAGTGGAGGAGCCATGGTATGCTACCATGGTCAACTATTTGGTGACAAAGCGCTTTCCAAGCCATTTCTCTTCTCATCAAAAGAGCAAAGTCAAGTCCGATGCCAAGTACTATACATGGGATGATCCTTACTTGTGGAAATTTTGCCAAGATCAACTTGTGAGATGATGTGTGCCCGAGAGTGAAATTCCTTCCATCTTGCATCATTGTCATGACTATGCTTGTGGAGGACATTTTGGGCCACAAAGAACCGCTAGAAAAGTGCTTGAATGCGGTTTCTTTTGGCCAAGTCTTTTCAAAGATGCCCACAAATTTGAAAAAACTTGTGACCGATGTCAAAGGGCAGGGAATTTGACAAAAAGAAATGAGATGCCACAACAACCTCTTCTATATTGTGAGATCTTTGATGTGTGGGGAATTGACTTTATGGGCCCTTTTCCAAATTCCGGTGGTTATTTGTACATCCTCTTGGCGGTAGACTATGTGTCAAAATGGGTTGAAGCCATTCCTACCCGCACCGATGATGCCAAGGTAGTAGCCATTTTCATTCAAGAGAACATATTCTCCCGGTTTGGCTTTCCAAGGGCTATCATTAGTGATAGGGGTACCCATTTTTGCAACAAGGTGATTGGAGGCCTTCTCAAGAGGTATGGGGTGAATCATAAAATTTCCACGGCCTACCACCCACAAACAAACGGGCAAGCCGAACTCTCCAACCGTGAAATTAAAGGAATACTTGAAAAGACGGTGAATCCGGATAGAAAGGATTGGAGTAAGAGGCTAGTTGATGCATTGTGGGCATATAGGACCGCTTTCAAAACCCCCATTGGCATGTCCCCATTCCGTCTCATCTATGGCAAGGCTTGCCACCTCCCCGTGGAGGTTGAGCACAAAGCCTATTGGGCTATCAAATCTTTCAATCAAAACCAAGATGAGAGCGGTATGCACCGAAAGCTTCAATTACAAGAACTTGGAAGAAATTCGCCAAGATGCTTATGAGAACTCTTCCATCTACAAAGAGAAAACAAGAAGATGGCATGATGGGATGATAAACCGTCGGGTTTTCAAGGAAGGTGATAAAGTTCTTGTGTTCCAAAACCGGTTTAAGCTCTTTCCGGGCAAGTTGAGGTCAAGATGGTTTGGACCTTACACCGTCAAGAAAGTGTTTACCCATGGGGCTATTGAAGTGGAGGGGCCCGGGGATGGAAAGCTCCTCAAGGTGAATGGCCACCGTCTCAAACACTACTTCCAAGGATGTGCCCGGGAGGGGGAAGAAGAGGTCTTGCTTAAAGACCCGGTCTATGAAAGTTGAAAAGCTTTAAATAGCTAAGTCGAGCCATCGACTCTAAATAAACGGCAAAACATGTACATACTCTATCCTTGTGAATATGTCTTTGAAGTTTCCTTGTTAAATCTTAGCATTTGAGTTGTTTTTAGTTAGTTAGACATTGCATCAAACAAAATTTTTAGTTAGTTAGTTAGACCTTTCAAGAATCTTATCTATATAAGACTCCTGACTGAGTGATAACATCCGTCGTGATATTTCATCTGGAAATGGTTCTTTAACCATACTTTTACCAAAGATAAGAGAGGAAGGTCACTCCTAATCAAGAGTATGTCATCGACATACAATATCAAGAAAACAATCTTTCTCCCACTCGACTTGACATACTAGCATGGTTCCTCGACCGATCGAGTGAAATCATTCTCTTTTATAACCTGGTCGAAACGATGATTCCAACTCCGAGAAGCTTGCTTAAGTCCATAAATGGAACGGTTAAGCCTGCACACTTTCTTAGGTTTTTTAGGATCAATGAAACCTTCGGATTGTACCATGTACAATTCCTCCTCCAAATAACCGTTTAAGAAGGCGGTTTTCACATCCATCTACCAAATTTCATAGTCATGAAAAGCATCAATCGCTAAGATTATCCGAATAGAACACAACATAACTACGGGTGCAAAACCTTCATCATAATGCAATCCTTGCACATGAGTGAAACCTTTTGCCACTAGTCGTCCCTTATAGGTGTCTAGTTGTCCTTCTACAGAATGCTTTATCTTATAAAGCCATTTGCACTGAAGAGGTCGTATCTTATCAGGAAAATCAACAAGATCCCATACGTCATTCTCATACATGGAGTCCATCTCGGATTCTATGGCTTCAAGCCATAGCTTAGAGTCGGAACAGGTCATGGCACCTTTATAGGTAGCAGGTTCGTTACTCTCTAGGAGCAAAATGTCATCTCTATCATTCTCCTCGACCATACCAATGTATCTGTCTGGAGGAATGGAGACTCTACTCGACCTCCTAGGTTCATGAGGAATATTAACCGTAGCAGAAGTTGAAGGAATATCTTCCTCCATCGGTTGCTCAGTTGTTGGTTCTTGAATCTCTGATAGATCGAAGGTTCTATTACTTGACTTGTTCTCGAGAAACTCTTTCTCTAAGAACTTCGCACTAGCCGCAACAAAAACTCGATGTTCGGTAGGCGAATAGAAGTAATGACAAACATTCCTTTTGGATAACCAATAAAGTATGTCTTGACCGATCGCGGGCCGAGCTTATCCTCGTGTCTCCACTTGACATAAGCCTCGCATCCCCAAACCCGAATAAAGGACAAGTTAAGGACTGTTCCCTTCCATATCTCATATGGAGTCTTGTCTACAGCTTTAGACGGACTTCGGTTAAGTATAAGAGCAACTGACAAAAGAGCAAAACCCCATAGTTAATCAGGTACTACCGTGTGACTCATCATGGATCGAATCATATCAAGTAATGTTCGATTTCTCCGTTCGAACACACCATTTAATTGAGGTGTTCTAGGTGGAGTTAACAGTAATACTATGCCACAGTCTTTAAGGTGTTGATCAAACTCATTTAAAAGATATTCGCCACCACGACCTGATCGAAGTGCTTTAATCTTTTTTCCCAGTTGGTTCTCAACCTTATTCTGGAATTCCTTTAACTTTTCAAAGGACTCACTTTTATGCTTCATTAAGTAGACATATCCGTATCTACTCAAATCATCCGTGAAAGTGATAAAATATCTATAGGCGTCCCTTGCGTTGATTGACATAGGTCCACATACATCATTATGTATGAGTCCTAATTGGTCATTAGCATGCATTCCAACACCTTTGAAGGAAATTCGAGTCATTTTGCCGATAAGACATGATTCACATGTGCCAAATGATTCGTAATCAAATGGGGAGATAGTCCCATTCTCAATGAGCTTCTTTACACGTTTTTCATTTATGTGTCCCATACGACAGTGCCATAGATAAGTTTGATCTTTGTCACCAACCTTTACTTTCTTATTATCCACATCTAATATGTCTGTGGTTTGAACTGCTATGCCATAAACCATTTCATTCAAAGATAAAATACAGCTATTGTCTTTAAATGAAAATGAAAAACCGTCTTTATCAAGCACGGAAACAGAAAAAATGTTCTTAGATAAACTGGGTACATAGTAACAGTTATATAAATACAACTCAAATCCACTCGGGAGTTGGATTAGATATGTTCCCATTGAGACTGCAGCAACTCTTGCTCCATTCCCGACTCGCAGGTCCACATCACCCTTTGCGAGAGGTGTGATGTTTTTTAGGCCCTGCAAATGATTAAACAGATGAGAAACACAACCTGTATCAAGTACACAAGTTCCGAAACTTGCATGGTTAATCTCAATCATATGAATATAAGATGACATACCAACATAAGTGACGCGGCCTGCTTTTATGTCCTCACGGTACACGGGACAGTTCCTCCTCCAGTGCCTAGTCTTGTGGAAATGGTGGCACTCAATGTCACCGTCCTTGCTGTTTGCCTTGCCTTGTGAGCTACTAGTCTCACCCGGCCCACTCTTACCCTTTCCTGACTTCTTAAACTTTGGCTTCCCTACAGTTAGGTCGCCGTGAGCCTTGCCCTTACCTTTGTTCTTGTTGGAAATTATGAGAACATCTTGCTTCATGCTCCCACTCAATTTCAGATCCTTCTCGGTCTGTACAAGAAGTGAGTGTAGCTCATGAGGACTTTTCCTCATGTTATTCATGTAGTAATTTGCCCTGAAAAGGGCAAAACCATCATGAAGTGAATGAAGCATACGGTCAATGACTACTACAAATTCATGCAATAAAAACGCCCCATCAACAATGCATACTCACGAAAATAAAGAAAAATCGTTGTGGAATGGATAATTATTTTTCCACGGAATTTTATTAAACCTAATAACAACGGTTTTAGTTTTTCGAACGTTGTTATTAGTTTTAACAACGGGGTGAACTAAAATAACTGTTGTAAATAAATTTACTAATAACAACAGTTTATTTTATATCCGTTGTTATTAATTTGGCGCGAAATAAGGAAAAGTAATAACAACGGGCATAAATAAACCCGTTGTTATAATGTGTTATTAATTTAGCGCATAAAGTAATAACAACGGATATGATTTTGTTGTACGTTGTTTTTGAAAGTCCATAGACCTTAATTAGACTCCTCAAATTAGTTTCTAAATTACTTGTTAATTTAGTATTTAATGATCTATGTAACATGCATGCAAATATAAAGATATTTATGTAAAAGAAGAAATTTCCTTACATTGATATGGAAAATTTATGGGCACAACAAGAACTCCTTCTTGTTGTTCTTGAGCTATCATTATGGATGAACACAAGTAATCTCCAAACTAGAAGATCACCTCTAAGTTTCACCAAGATGAATGATGTTGTGAAAATAGTTGTGAAGTAGGGATGTCGATCTCAGGGACGGTTGTTGCTTAGAAATGATCTAAAGTCTACTAAAGTCTCTTGCAAGTCACAAGTAATTATGGGTTTTGGGTTTGCTGACTAAACTAAGGTAACAACAATTAAAAACAATTAAAAACGACAAAAGAAGTCTAAGACGAGAAAGATAATCAAGTAAGAATCAATAAAAGGAAGGTCTAGGATTGATGGGTTCAAATGGGTAATTCCGGTTCTAGTGAGTCGGGTTCATAGTTGATGGGTAGTCAAACTTGGGCGCGGTGGATTGAGACTCTCGAACTTACAATCGCTCCCATATACCGAACCAAGCTAGCTCTCGCGTACACACGGTCGATACACCAACTATATGCAAATCCTAACAAATTCCGAGGCTATCGATCTTACGGAAATGTACGAAAAACATGAATCATGCAATATTGTCAAGCAAGCATTTCATCAAACATATAGTATGCAAAAGTTGGAAGAAAGACAATTAATCAACAATTTAACCCGACTAACAAAGATTAACCCTCATTAAAACCCGTTATCCCCCACTAATCCTAGATAAAACACTACTCAATCATATTCAAAGGGAAATAAACATTCACTAAAGATTGCATAAGGAAATCAACAACAACATTAAACATTTCTAATTAACAATAAGTAGATAACGATAATTGAAACGAAAACTTAATTAAAGACAAGATTAAGTAGAGAAATTATACCAACTTGGAGAAAGATTAGAACTTTGATATAAATACCAAGATTTCGTCACAAATCTTCGAATATAACCCGAGTTCATACACTAAACCAAGTTGTAATCACTAATTAACCGACTAATTAGCTTAATTAAGAAAGATTAATACAAGATTAAATACTAATTATATGAAAGTTTCAGATCTAGGGTTTCGTGCCCTTTAATTACATAAGAGGGTCTATATATAGGTTTACAAAATGAAAGAAAGATGGGCCTCGAGAAGCTTCATGGACTGACAAAGTCACGACCGTGAAATGGGTTTCACGGTCGTGAAAGACGTCTCACGACCGTGAAACTCCATTTCACGGTCGTGAAGGAGTTGGCAGAGCAAGGTCATGTTTCACTGATAAGTCACGACCGTGAAATTCATTTCACGACCGTGACATAGGTTTCACGACCGTGAGATGAGTTTCACGGCCGTGAAACCAAATCTACGATAATCAAGCTTCTTGGGCATGCATTTCACGACCGTGAGATGCATTTCACGACCGTGAGATGGTCATTCTCCTTCTTCCTTCGCTTGACTTTGTTGTTTCCTTCTCGGTTTTGCTTGACTTTGTTGTTTCCTTCTCGGTTTCGCTTGCCTTGACTCGGGAGGGCTTTGGCGCGTCGAGTAGGGCCCCCAAGGGTATGTGGGGCCCCCAAGGTGTGCCGTGGGTCCTTCGAATGATTCACCTTCTTCTTTGTTGATCAAAAGTAGGTAGAAATCGCCCCAATTGACGGTTTACCTGCAAAAGCACGATAAAAGCAAGAAATATGCTAGAAGAAGGTAAAACACGTAGAAACGCTCCTAGGGAGCGTTAAAGGCAAACAAAACGAGATGAAAAGGGGTGAAAATGTGGGGTGAAATGACACTATATCAAATCTCCCCAAACCAAACCCTTACTCGTCCCGAGTATGGATGAACAATAGTCAAGACCCTTAATTAACTACGCTAAACCTAACCGATACAAGGCAATTAACGGGCCTTGCTCCGTCCCTTCAACTCACAACAAGGTATCCATGAGGTAGGAAACCTTCTTGCAAGGCAAGTGGGGTCTTGCCAAAACTTCGATGCATTCTAGGCAATAAAGCACACAAAACAAATGAGAATGCATCTACAAAAGCAAATGGCAACATGCCTCATCCATGCGGCGGGATTCATCTAAAATGGAAAAATCTCAAGCATGCAAATTCCTATGTAATTACAAGTTTTACAAAGAACTATGCCTAGAAAGATAGAAATAAATCACCTCTTTATTGTGTAAAATTAGTATATTCGTTCACGTTCACTAGAAAACTTTGTCAAGGGTGAAAAAGCGGGATGGAAAGTGAGGGTCCCATGGTGTTAGAAGACACTGTAGGATCGGAATTCCGCCTCTCACCTAAGTGAAAGGAAGGGTCGTCCCCTCTTAGCCATGCAACGTAGGAGTAATCATCAAAAATGTAAGGAAACGAGATGTTTGAGTTCTTATTTTGTTTCTTTTTCTTTTCTTTTTGTTTTTGATTTTTTTGGTGCTCGATTTGGGTGCCTTTTGAGAGCAAGGTGGCCTAGCAAAAGGTGTGCGGCGGAGACCAACAATAGGCAAATCCTCGCCGTAGCGACATCGAGAGCGACCCCATATGTATTGAGGGTACTCTAGAAGAGCCTAGAAGTCTCCATATGCACTCCCTAAGCTAGGACTAAGGCAAAAAATGTGCAAAATTTCAAGCTTTTCTTTTTCTATTATGTTTGAACTCAATTTTTGGACTTTTGATGGGAAAATTTCCTTTTTGTCAAATATAGTGAAATGTGATTATTGGAGAATTACATGGTCTCGAGAGTCACCTAGGAAAGCGTTCACCAAGGAATTTTCACACCATGGGGATGGTCAAGATGATAAATGCAACCCCTTGACTAGGCTCTAGGAAACGGCGCGAAAATTATACTAAAAACACACATTAAAAGGTGTTTCAAAATCTATTTTAATAGGCAAAGTGCTAAGCAAAAAGAGTATCTACAAGGGCCTATTCAAACTTGATCAATTTCCAAATTAGGCATTCCAAAAAGTTTTCCTAAATGCAGCTATATGCCATGATCTAAAATTAAACAACATATATACAAACTAATGCAAATGCTCTAGTGAACTACGTGACAATTAATCTAATGAAACCCCCTAACAGCACATAAGTCACACAACCGCCAATTCATCAAAATCAACATCGCAATCATCAACCATTCCTCCAAACTCCTCATGTGATAAGAAGTAAATAAAGAAAGAAGGGGAAGAAATAAGAACGATCATACCATGGCGGTCTTCTTAATCCCTTCTATAAGTCTCTTGAGCGATGTGTAGCGGACCTATGTATGGAGGTTAGAAGAAAAAGCAATGCAAATAAATACAAAGTAAAATATAAACAAGCTAATTTTTAGGAATTTTCAAATTTTTCAATTTTTTGGATTTTTTTTTAAATGGTTTAAATGCAAAAAATAAAAAATAAAAACTATGAGAATAGTTTCCTATCCCCCACATTGGAACAAACATTGTCCTCAATGTATGAAATAGGATTATTGAAAGCAAAATGAATACATGTTTTTGGGTTTTTGAATATTTTCTAAAAGGAAAGAACATGTTTTTGGATTTTTTTATTTTTGAAGAAATAAAAACTTGTTTTTGGGATTTTTGATTTTTTGATGAATATTCACAAAATGAACAATATATACAAGATGGTTAGTTATGCAAATGAACTAATCTATATGAAATGCATGAACTAAATAAAAATCCTAAAACTAAATGCAAAATGATATAATACAAGTGCATGATCTAAGTAAATGCAACTAAACTATATGCTAATCTAGAGTCCCGTTGTGGTGGTAAGGTGCATAAATGCAAGCCCCTCATGGGGGTACCTCCCACAAGAAAGTCTAGTGTGCCATATCGGAGTCTCATCGTGGCGGTAAAATGCGTAAATGCACGCTCCTCATGGGGGTACCAACCACGGGAAAGTCTAAAAATGACACCTAACTACGTGATGCATGAACTAAGCTAAATGCAAGGTTGTTTGTCAATTTGGATTTTTCATGGGGAGCAAAATAATGGTGTCCGATGGGATGGACACCCGCCTCCAATGTTGCCGAGGCCAACCTCCTAGACACTCACAAATTACAAGTTAGAGAAACAAATTATATCAAATCAAAGAGAGGAGAGGAGACACACACTAGAGGGGAGGGGGAAGATGCTAAACAAGCCACCTAGACACCACTCCGACTCTTCCAATTATAAAAAAAAAACAAAAAACCTCTCAAAAGGTCTCCATCACATCCTCCTCCTCATCATCATCCTCATCATCATCCTCATCATCATCATCTCCACCACCACCACCACCCTCCTCCCTAGTCCCTTGGTCGCCCCCGGTCTCCATGCCCCCTCCCCGGTTTCCATGGTTGGGAAACAAAAAATTGGGTTGAGCCCAGCTTGGCATCAAATCGTTAGGGTCAATGTACCCTTGGTTGGCCAGCAAAAAGTAGTTCGGGTAGGAGGCATAATAGTTGTTGACCCGGTCTTCATGCATGTTCAGATGCATGTTCTGCATTAGACCGGTTAAGTAGTCGCCCTGGGAGGAGATGGTCGGGTCGGGGTGAACATACCCCTGGTAGTCAAAGGGGTAGGGGGGATGGTCACGTAACTGGGTGGGGGGTAAGGAAACTGCATATGCGGTAGGGGGAAAGGGGGAACAGGCGCTGCTACCTGGGGTGCTGTAACAACCCGAAAAGTACCCAAATTTTCTAGTAAAAATATTTACTAACACTTTTCAGCAGACTTAAGTTTTTAAAATAGAAATTATTGTTTCGAGTCGTATTTCGAAATTCCGAGTTCGTATTTGGAATTTCTGAGAGATTTCATGAAAATCTCGTTTTTAGTCATCTTTGACTTTTCTTGACTTTTAAGTCGTCTTTGACTTTTCTTGACTTTTTAAAGTCGTCATTGACTTTTCTTGACTTTTAAGTCGTCATAAACTTTTCTTGACTTTTAAGTCATCTTTGACTTTTCTCGACTTTTAAGTCGACTTTGACTTTCGTTGACTTTTTCCCGACTCGCCTTATAAGTTTGAAGACCGAAATTTTATTTAAAAAAATAATATTTTTGATTTATTTTTATTTAGATTTATTAGAATTTATGATAATTTAATAAAATTATTTTGAATTTATTCGGAATTTATAATAAGGTTTTACGGTTTAAACCCGGGAATCATTTAACTATTCCCGACTCATCGTAACTCCCGAAACAAACCCGAAACTCGACTTTGGCATGAGTCACACGCCCATGTCATCGTTTTCCACTCACTTGAGATATTTTAATTGTTTCGATTAAACTAATACAAATATCTTAGATATTGGTTACTTTATCGATCCGTCAACGGAAATTACGCAAATCGTTTACAAAACTGACCCGACAATCACAAAACCACACGGCACTCTCACCCTCTCTTAAGCCTTGATATTTTCATTTATTTTGATTAATATAACATAATATCTTGATATTTAATTTAATTAACTTAATATCTAATTAATTACCGTAATATAATTATTAAACCCGAGTCAAATCCGTAACAACAATTTCAAAACCCGACTCATTAATCCTTCTATATGTACCGGCCCAACCACCCATCATTACTCACCAACAACCTTTTCATTTTACAACAAATCAAATTAAGATCAAATTAATCGTTCTTCAACGTTCTTCATTCGTTCTTGAGCGTTCTTCATCCGTTCTTCGTCGTTCTTGATCAAAATCATCATAAAACCTTCATTTCTTAATTAAATCCGTCCTAACTTATATTTCTAGAATCTCCTCTTCGCTCTCCATCTTCAAGTACGGTTTAATTTCAAATCCGACAAAATCGTTTTCAAAATTTAATTATGGAAAAATCAAGTTTAAAGTTCTAATAATGTTTTTCTTGTCGTTTCTATAGGGAAGATTTTGAAGACGAGTTTGGAGACTCGTATATTTTGGGTGAAGATTAGTAGACGGGTTTCTTAGTTTATACTTCTTATTTTGGTGCTAATTGATCTTGCTAGCTAAGGTAACAATTCCGATTTACTCGACGAAATAATGTCACATAGCCTTTGTAGCCTTTGTTTCTTTTGTTTTTGGTTCATCTTTTGTTTTTGTTCATGTTATGATGATTTATGGTTTTTGGTAGTATCATGATAAGTGGTAATGATTTTTATGTTGTATGGAATTTTTATCATGTTAGTGTTCTTGACAAATTGTATGATTTATTTATAACCATGATTTTGTATGAATGATGGTTGAATTGGATGTTTAAAAATGGATGTTGTTAATTAAAATCATGTTAGAATTAATTTAGGGTGGTGGTTGTTGTGGCCGTGGAAGTGGCCGGGTAAGGGTGGATGTGAACCGGCCGGTTCAGGCCTGGTTCAGACCGGTTCAGGCCGGTCCAGCCAGGTCTGGGTTGGTCCATGGTGGGTCCGGGTTTTGGTCTTTGAGTTGTGTCGATGTTTGATTGTTATGTTGTTGTTTTGACGGGTTTTAAATAAGATAAGCATGCGGGAAATATTAGGTAACGGTTTTTAGTAAAATCGATAAAAACCCAAATCAGGCCCAACCAGGCCCGTGGGCCCAGTCCAGGCCCATGAAATGTCACGGCCCAAAATCAGCCTGTGGGTCCCACTTTGGGACTTGTGACGGTTTTTGAGTTATTGTCATTTTATCGTGTTTTGTAATATTTAACAAGTGGGAAATTTTTAATAAGTAAATTATTTAATTAAAAGTATTTTTCATAAAATTATTATTTCTCACATGTTAGAAATTATAATACGAGATCGTAGTTTAATTTGATATCCTTTAAGTCAAGCGGGGGGGTTACGTAAGATTTAATAATTCATATGTTAGAAGTTTTAATAAAATAACATGTAATGAATATATTGACTTTTATGTCTAAGTCTATGTGGTAAAGACTCTGTTTCTAGCCGGTTTGACCAAACGGGTTTGGTCAAACTAAGTTCTAGTCAGCCCCGTTTTGACTGATGACCTGTCGCGGGACTCGGGTCGGGGATTTGTCTTCTAGTAAGGTTGTATTTAATTAATGATTTAGCCTTAGTAGATATGAGGCGATATGTTATTTGAATATGATTTATATACAATTAGTCACATGATAGGAAGTTGTTTCCGTGACGGTTTGATTGTATGAGATGTGTCGTGTTGACTAAGTACCCATAGAGAATTATGAGTATATGGCGTCTTGACCATTCTAATTCTAGATGAGTAGCTTGGACCATGACATTGATAGGCTTTACTGTCTTTAACGAGTATATGTTCACTTGTTGATAGCTTTTGTGTCACGGCCTGGGGGGCTTATCTCCAAGTCGGGGCATGGCTGCCTAAGAGTTCCCCTTTGGGAATGGAGCCAGCTTAAGTACTAGCCATCTCTGCTTAGGGGGTCGCCTAGTAGAGTTTCTCATGTACGGTTATGTCATGGGACGGGGAATGGAATAGCTGTTGTCGCTAGGTCTGATCAGTCTAGGACTAGGATGTTTTCCTACCTTGTGGTAGAGCCTCGAGTTACAGAAGTCTTCTATTGACTGTCCTGAGAACTTATGCCTGTTTGTAGACGTATTGGTCTTTCATGTATGTATGATTCTATGAGTTCTAGAAGGTGAGATGCAAGCCGGCTAGGATTGATAGAGTTTGGATTACCGATTGTTAACTGATTCACATGATTACGTGTTGATTAGGGTTTGAGTGTATCACGGCCATGTTTCTGAGAGGAACCTCTGAGCTAGCATACCAGCTTCCTACCTCGAGTTATAGTTTATTATCGGTCTCACATGATAGCTTTCACATGCTAGGTTATTTGTTAGTTATCTGTTTCATAACATGAAAAGCATATCATATATGTTTAAGTTTTGTAGTTTCCATATACATTGCTTTTATGTTATTCATGTTTCATTAAACTCGACATTTCGTGGCTGGGAGAACTCGGAGTTACTCCCCACTGACTGTGGCTTCCGTGTTTATATTTAATGCGGTCGAACAGGTGGTGATGCATACATTGGGGTACATTGACGAGCTAGCGAGCGAAGTATTTACCTTGGACCTATATTCGGTTCTTAGATTGTATATTATTATACACTCTTTTATTTCCGTATTTATACGGGAGATATGTCTCCCGTCTTGTATATTTCTTTTGTATAATATTATTTCGTTTTGTAATGACCTTTTTATTTCGGACACCTTCAGTATGTATTTAAATTATTTTTTTTCTTTCCGCAAATTTGAGGGTGTCACACTTCCTCTTCCTCCACCCTAACAATGGTGGAATCAACTTTAGGAGTAGCTAACATCTCTACCCCATCGTCAATTTTCTTCCAATACATTTTATCGAGCTCGGATTTCCCGAAGTTGAGCATATTAAATTCCTCCTCGTATATATCAACAAGGAAAGAATTACCATGATAACCGGGTCGAACCCGGGTCAAAGCGTTTTGGATGATTTTTAGGATCGACCTCCTTGATTAATTTTTTTCATGAAAAACCTTGTGCTAACTATGTCCCTAACATGTGTTTTCCTCTCTTCTGACATTATCACTACTAGTGTTGAGTTGACTTGACTTGAGTTGGGGGCACTTTGATTTACTTCGTATGGAAGATGTAATTTTGATGATATAAAATTTGGCGGAAATGACTTACTTATAATACTCTAGTTCCAACCAAAAATTAATAATCAGTGCAATGTTTTCTGCCAGTTAGGCGACTAAAAGCCTAAAGAACCTTCACATTCATAGATTAAAAAATTAGCCTTACAAAGTCATTGGAAAAAAAAAACAAAATCCCATTATTGTTTTCTATTTATAAAGTAATTTCTTCTACTAACAGGTAAAAAATATTTTGTAAATAATTACTTAAATAAAACACTAAATCTCAGCAATTGTCAAGTCATTTTTTTAACTCCACAAATAAAGACTATGATTTCTTATATTGAAATAAATAAAATATAACGAAAGTTAAATATCTTAATTAACGAAAGTTAACAATACCTTAATAACCGTAAATAATTAGACCTAAAAAATAAATATTGAAGTATTTAACAATAAGATTAAAATAATCATACAAAAAAATCAAAATACATAGACGGGTAATTAATATAGTATAAGATGAGGTAGAAATATACGAATTACGTATCTTATACGAGTTGCGTAAAAATATACATAATACAATACAAATACGAATTTTATACGACCTCGGAAACAAATATACAAATTAGTATTTTTATACGGTGTATAAAAAAGTACAGCTAATTACTAAAAATAATAATGGTATTAATAATAAATAGAGTGTCATAAAAAAACCTACAAAAGTTAAAATAATTAATAGGGTAGGTTGTCAATACCGAGAAAACAAATATTGAAGGATAATTAATTAAGGAATTCAAGAAAATTAAAGAGTTAAAATAGATACTTTAATATTGACAAGTGACGTGTCATTACTGGCGGTGTATGAGAGGCCTCGTACATCCGGGGTAACTATAGCCTTTTCGTGAATAATAACTTTCTTTTCGGCAACAGTGAAAAATAGAAATTAACTTCGGTAACTAAACATTTTGACCATAGTTGACAGCTTGCAATGACGTAATTTTCCGTTGATGTTTGAGATAGCGAATGAGGTCGATTTGAAGTGTTCTTGGACTCGTTGGAAATGTGGGAGTAAAGGCTTTCTAACGGTTATCAACACGGTGGTCAAATGTTGCCTTATGTATGATCTATTTGTGTGTAAAGTAAGCTGGGTCAAAGAGAGTTCTTATAAATCTGGGTTTACAGCGGGTGGTCATGGGGTATTTCGTGGGTCTTTTAATTGGGTTCTGATGCTTTGTTTGGTTTGAAACTTGATATGTAGGTAGAGGGGAATACATGTTAGGTCGTAGTTGTGTTTTTTTGTGGCGGTCGTTGGTTGCAAGTAGTGGTTCGAGGGGAGGAAATTGACCCACAAAAATTATACTTTCAACTTTCTTTTGTTTTGTTTTCACCTCCACTTCACTCTTCTCGAAACATTACTTTCAACAAACAACCATCAGTTAAAATACAACTACGACCTACCTTGTACTCTCATCTACCTACATAACAAATTTCAGACCAAACAAAGCTTTATAACCCAATTAAAAGACCCACGAAAGACTCCCGACCACCCGCTGTAAACCCAGACTTACAAGAATCCTCTTTGACCCGCCTTACTTTACACATAAATTGACCACACATAAGGCCACCATTGACCACCGTGTTGATAACCCTTGTAAAGCATGTACTCCCACCATTTCAACGAGTCCAAGAACACTTCAAATCGACCTCGTTTGCTATCTCAAACATCAACGGAAAGTCAGTCCATTGCAAGGTGACAAACTATGACCATAATGTCGAGTTCTCCCCCAAAATGTCGTGTTTGACAAAAAAAAATCTTTTTAAAGGTTGTGTTTTGACAATTTCATTTTTTAAAGGTGGTGTTTGGAAGAAAAAGTTTTTTAAGATTGTGTTTGACAAAAAAAACCCTTGGTTTAATATATATTCTTGCCAAATTTCATATTATACGTATACTACCCCTTTCCCCAAATATTTCATCCCCAAATGAACATACTCTACCCAGATCTAACACCCAAATATTTCCCCAAATCCTTCTAATTTCCCTTTCCCCAAATCAGTGTCTCTTTTGATGATCTACTACCCGTGGTCACCGTCTTCAACCTTCCTTCACCATCATTCACGGCCAGCATCATCATACTCACCGTCTTCATCATCTTCTTCTGTCTCTCACCAGATCGCCACCACTGTCATCATCTCCTTCAATTCCTCATTAGTGGTAATTAATTTAGTTTGGTTTTCATTAGCATAATAATGATGCTTATTGTTTATACAGTTAGTTTAGTACTTTTTTTTTTGTTGAATTCAAAATGGGTTAAAACATATCAAAGTTGAGTTTATTTTATGGGAAATTAAAAAATATAGCCTTTTTTTATATACTTATATTTTTTTCTAATTTGATTTAGTATATATATCTCCTTTGGTTTATTATTAATTAGCTCTTTAACTTTCTTATTTTGCAGAGATGGAGAACAGACAACCTGACACATTTGTATTGCTTGTTTTTTAATTCGCGTGTAACAAACCAGAGTAGGACACGTACAGGGTCATCAACTGGGTCATCTTCACCAATTGTGACCTCTTTGAGATCAATTGGTGACCTGGGTCATGCTAATTCTTCCTTAATATGTTATTAAGGTGATCCAATAAGGTCATGACCTTCCTCATGACCTTGCTTGGGGATGGTCTTACTGCAAGTCAGACATCCACCTATTTATCTGAATATGAGACTGCAGCAGCAAGTAAAAGATATACTCACCAAAGTCAAGTTCTAGTTTTTTAGATAACGTTCCAATTCTTGACTGCATTTTCGATAATTTGGCACTCCATTCATCATAATCTGTGAGTCTTTCACAATTTTTTTTCCTTCACAGTTTATGGATGATATAAATAGAAAATAATCTATGATTCTCAAACTCAAGATTGTTTATATATATATTTATTCAAATCCAAGAAATCCATCCTTGTAATCGTATGTTTACCGTGTAACATAAATGACAAGTTGTTGATCATTCACCTACATGTTAACATTATCATATACGGAGAAGGAGCTCAGAACGAAATGAGACTATAGTGACAATTGCCAAATAATCTCTCGGGAACCTTCGAATTTTATGAATAGTTGTTTACCTTAACAAATAAATTACACACTATTTGCCCACAAATGATAAAGTACAGTATCCAAATAAAATGAGTCTTTGACCCAAATATTTTTTTTCAAAAATGATGATGTCAAAATTTCTGATAGTGTGTTAACCATAAAATACTAGTGTTAAGTAGACTATGAGATAAATTGTACCAACATAAAGTTCCAGGCATTACTAGTCATACTTAAAAATAAATTATAGAATCAATGTTACACAAAATAGAGAGAGAGAGAGTTTAATAATTATCTGATGAGTCAAAATCCACCAAACATTAAAGATGGTAAATCCACCAAACATTACTTTGGTCAGTACGTAGCAAACAACGTACAATATTCAAAAAAATGAAAATGAGATAGCGCCACCGGGTGTTACTCACTTCAGTAACACCGTGGGCATTTTGGTAAATTAGATTATATTTTAATTTTTTTTATTAATTTTTGCTAGATTGAGTCAACTCATTAATAAAGGGTAAAACTGGAAGACTACATATACATTTGATTAAAATCAATGCACTTAAATTAAGCCCTCTCCATACTCACCATACCTCCCACATCCATGTCAATCGTCTCCGCCTCCGTCGTATCACCGCCGTTAGCTAATACACAAATCCGTCCTTTTGATCAAACTGTGTAAACTTTGCCATGATTCTTCAACCGACGTACAATTAGTATATTTAAAGTCTCATTGACAATTAAGATTGTAGTGTAAATTAAAAGAGTAATTTCATAAGATTATTTGTACACCGTATATTATTAAATCAAAAATCTCTTCAATTCTTGGTAATCATAGCTTTAGTATGATACTCCGTAGTCTGAAGCAATTAATGGATACATAATTACATAGCATATGAAAACTTATAAAATCAAAATGTCAAAGTGTATGAAAGGTCTCAACAGGAAGGCCAGAACAAGCAAACAGGATTAGGTATGCCGTCGCCCTTGTGAAGATGTTAATCGGAGTAATAATGTTAGGGGTAAAGACAACATGTTTCCGATTATGCCCTCCCATATAATGTGTTAAATTTGTTAACTGTTTTAAATTTAAATGTTTTTCTATTTTTTTTATTAGGGTGTTACTGAAACTCGGTAACACCCGGTGTCGCCCTAGCACTTCCCAAAAAAAAAAGTTGTTCAGCTAAAAAATTACTTCCATATTTTAACACAACATCAATCAAACACCATTCGTACAATGAGTAACACTTGATACGCCGGTTTATAAAAGATTCATTATAATCATAATAGCATATTAAAAAATCGACTTTAGATTGTTGGAAGAGGCATATGAATTATCAATAGATTAAGAAAAAATATTTCACCAACCAAAATGAATTATAAAAAATTTATATAATGGTATATACAAGTATAATATAAATATAAATATTATAAGTAGATGTAAAATAGAAAGGAGTAGAGCTTATATTGATATAAAGAGAGACGGTTTTGACATGACTATGTCACTGTCCTAAAGTCGAATTTACCTTGTACTCTTGACACGGTTTTGTTGACAATCGGCCCCTACGATTACACAACCATTGTATCTTCGGTGTAGGCGAAGACACAATTTGAACATAGGCAGGAACGTTGTCAAAGGACCTCTAAAGATTTACAAAGAGAGAATTATTTAAGGAGAGAGAAGTAGAGAATTTTTGTTGTGCGTTTTGACTAGTAGAGACGGGGTATTTATAGTAGTGAAATTGACATAAAAACTCACAAAATTAGTCTAGGAAATGGTGTGTCTAGAAGAACACACAATGTCCTTGGGAAACAACATGAGTCAAGCATGAAAAATGCATAATTAACTTAGAAATATATTTCAATACTAATGAGGGACAAAAAGAAACTAGTAGAAGTATTTGCTTATTTTAAAGCGCACAAAATCCTACAAACGCGAAGGCATAAACTAGAAAATCAGAGGACTTAACTCGGGTAAGCAATAATGAAACTCTAAGTAAACCAAATTACGGAGTATGATTTATGATATCCTCCTCTTCCTCATCAGAAATTCAGAGTATGAGACACAGACACATTAAAGTAGGGGAGATTATCTGAACAAAATTGGACATATGACTATCTAATTAGGAAGTCTTCTCCTTTTCTTTAGTTGTAACTGTATTCAAGCTACTTCTACTCTTACTCTACATGTTAGTATATTACTTCTGGTAGAACATTAGTCTTGTTTAGTGTAAGAGTGTAAGACTATAACTAAAAATCTGTACTTGGGATTGGTTTTGCTAGCTTAGTTACGCTAACAATAAGATCTATGTGCGAGTATAAATAGAGCTCTTGCATCTCATCATTATAATTCAAGCGATACTCGCAACCCTATTTCTCTAATATGGTAGATCTTAGGCCATAAGTTAAACCACCTGTCCAAAACCCGACTGACTTGGTTTTGTATGAAAGTACAAGAGCACTGGTAGAGTGGTAGACGTCTTGATTATTTCTCCGTACATTAATTATTACTCCATACATTATAAGTTTATAAGTGCAATATTACAAGTTTACAACATCGTCAACACTACATATATACAGAGTACTCGTGCTCGACTGCTCAGACTCGACTTAACCCTGGTACGAAAGGAGGGTGTATGCAGTGGTGGAGCTAGGGGGGGCTAGCAGGGGCGCTCGCCCCCCTGGCGGTTGAAATTTTCGAAATTTTTAGCGAAATTTTTCGAATTTTTTTAGATGTACCTTATAAAAATAGTCGTTCGCCCCCCCTAAAATTTTTCGCCCCCCCTAAATTCAAATCCTGGCTCCGCCACTGGGTGTATGATATGAATTATGATAGATAGCTTAGGACACAGTAATAGACTTAACGTCAGTCTTCCTCTCCTCAAACTTTGGAATAGTTACAGTCAACACGCCATTCTCCAACGCGGCCCTAACCTCATCAACCTTAGCATTCTCAGGCAACCTGAATTTCCTCATAAACTGACCTGAACACCGCTCGACGCGGTGCCATGTGTCGGTATTCTCCTCCTTCTCCTTGGCCTTCTCTCCGCTTATCCTCAGCACGTTTCCGTCTTCCACCTCCACCTTCACTTCATCCTTCCTTAGTCCCGGTAAGTCCGCCGTGAACACGTGCGCATCCGCCGTCTCGCGCCAGTCTATCCTCGTGTTCGCCAAGGCGGCCGTGTCGGCAGAGGGGGTTATGTTTGAGAATGGGTCCCACAGGTCGAAGATGCTTCCGCCGACGCGTCGGCCGCCGAAGAAGTCGGTTGGGATTAATGACATGTTATATATATTATTTGTTCCAGAATTGTGATTAATATTGCTTGGTTAATAACAAGTATGCATGGTTACGGGTAAATATTTATATGAGGAGAAATGTAGAAATGAGGCGACATGTGGCAGATGACGGGGAGGGTGTCAAGGTTTGACAAGAGTTGAGACAAGTGGGTAGAGGTAGAGCGGTGGATGCATGGGAGTATGACACCAGATATATAATCTCCCATATCTAAACAACTTTCTTCTCACTTTCACGGCCCCACACGGATAATGTATATCACATCGACCACGTTTTCGTAACTATTCAGTTAATTACAAAATAAAAAATACAACAACAATTACCAAAATCGGTTATCATGACTCAACACAAATCTTCGGCACCTTAACAGACCGCATCGTAAATTTTATAATTTTTTTCCCTAATTGTTTTTAGGTATGTTATTAATTCTTTTATTTAATTGAATTACTGTTGAGATATTGTCGAGATATCGACATATCTTCACTAGAATAATATAGGAGATAATAAATCTTGTATTGCCAAGATTAGCCTATGAGATATTTAAGATATTTAGTTTCCCGAGTTGCGTAGGTCTCGGTTTACTATATAACGATGTATCAGTTTTACCATGGAAACAAGCAATAATAATACAACTCAATAATACAACGATTTCCTTTATGAAACTCTCCCCTCTCAATTTCTAATAATTACATCATGTTTTAGCGATATCCAAGTCAACTTGCGAAAATTAGTAACCATTGACGAACGACGAAACCCAACATGGTTGGACGTTGAGTCTCAACGTCTGACCGTTGTCCGTAACCATGGGTGGACAAGCCTGACGAGATTTGATAGCTGCCTATCTAATTCAGAAGAATCACCATGAGAAATCTTAACCACATCCTTACGCAATTGATAAAGATATGGAGCATTCGACTTATTATAGTGCTCATTAAGATCATCCCATAGCTACTTACTTGAAGTGTCGTATGTAATTCAGTCCTTTAGCAATTGAATCAGAGAGTGAATGCAAAATCCAGTGTAAAATAGTATAAGCAGTACGAATCCAATCATGATAGTTTGCATGAGTGTCGTTACTGGTTTTGGAAAGGTTCTTGTGTAAATCCTAATTTTTTCTTCGTTATCAACGATATACGAAGATTACGAGACCAATGAAGAAAGGATTTTCCATCAAAGATTTGAGGAACAATATGTAAGAATGCTTGATTTGCATTTGTTATTTGTTAAGTGTAGTGTATCAGGCATGTTGATTGAGATGAAAAAAATAAGAATTTTGATAAAATTAGGGGGAAAATCAAATTGATTGTCAAAATAAAAAAATATGAGTTCGCGTAAGACTCTCAAAGAAAATTGATGACGAAAAATTGAATTAACCGTGAAAACTGAAACAAAATCGCGAAGATCAAAGAAATCACGAATATTGAACGCAACAAAAAAAAATTGATTCCAAGGAGAAATTAAGCAAGAATATATTGATAATTCTCGAAAAGAAACGGAATCAAGGAAAAAATTGGATTACTTTAGGTATGTAGCAATTTAGTTTTCTTGATCCTTTATTAAGAGAGAAGCAAACTTGAAAACAGAGGAAAGAATAAAAAAAAAATGTTCCCCTGACAAAGAGCAAATGAGGGGTAAGTGAAAGGTAATAAAGTCTCACTTTTTTTGTCAAACACAACTTTTAAAAAACTTTTTCTTCCAAACAGCACCTTTAAAAAAACTATTTATCAAACACAACCTTTAAAAATCATTTTTTGTCCAAACACGACAATTTGGCCGGATTCCGTCCACTTAAATGATTTAGCAATTAAAATGTATGGCACGTGCATGTGAAACTTGTTTGACTTTCTGTTTTGTTTTCCCTCTATTTCACTTCACTCTCTTTTTCATTTTCCCTCTATTTATCTACCAAACCCTTTTCTATTTAATATCCACCAAACACTATTTCTCTCCCTACCTTCATCTGTCTCACCTTTAAACTCAACCCCTTTAAAATAGTTCTGCATTAATAATGTTCAGTAGCAGCTCACAGTCTTCGTCAACAACTCTGCTCCTCAACTCTGCTTCTCAAATGTCGTTGTGGAATTCCTGCCTCTTTGAAAACTTCTATGACGGAAAGAAATTCAGGTAGAAGGTTTCTAACATGTTAGTTTTATCACCCGGAAACTGTAATGCGTGGTTGCAACTATTTCAAGTGGTTGACGATCCCATAAATGAAGTTAAGGGTTTGAAGTCGAAAATTGCGGAACAAAAAATAAGATTGGAATGATTAGAAGACCAAAAGTGTTGTTTTGAGGCTGAAATTGAGGAAAAGATGAATTTGATTGCATGTAAACCTAGCAAACGGGTCACTCGGGTCGGGTTCAGGTCAGTCCAATTCAGGTGAGGTCAACTCGGATTTATCAATTTATCGGGTTAGTTCGGGTCGGGTCGGGCATGTTTCGGGTTTGTTGGTCGGGTCACTTTCGGGTTAACGGGTTGGGTCATTTCAGGCCGGGTCATTTTCGGGTTAATAGTTATTTCAGGCCGGGTTAGTTCGGGTCTGATTAATTTGAGTCGGCTTATAAAAGGTCATAATTTACGTAATATAATATTTAAGATATCCTTTTTTATGTTATTTTATAGAAGTGTTTTACGGTATCTTAAGTATTAGTCTGGTCAAATTAATGTAATTTTATTAACCGTGACTTCAAATTGGCTTGTCCGGGTCACTTTGGGTCATTTAAATCGGGTCACTTTTGGGTCGGGTGGTTTCGGGTCGGGTCAGTTACATGTCTAGTGGAATCCATGTCAAGTTCGGGTCGGGTCGGGTTAATTCGGGTTTCGGGTTATATTCGGGTTATGCAACTCGGGTTAGTTTCGAGTCTCGGGTCAGGTCATACGGAACGGGTTACTTTTGCCATGTCTAATTGCATGTGAGTTCAATCAGCAAAAAGTAAACACTAACTTAATTTTTTAGCAAAAATTCCCAATTAGTTTGTTGCATGTGAGTTCAATTAGCAAAAATTCTCAATCGGGTTTCTTTCGATAAACACAAGATAATGATATGGATTTAGTTGATTAATATGTAAACAGCTAAAAGTTAAGTAGATATTATGATGGTTTTGTCAAAGAGAGAGGTGAAAAGGAAGAGTGACGATGAAAGAATGGAGAGAGGGAAATAAATTGGTTACACGTGATAACCTAATTAATGTTGACTCACCACCGACTTTCTTTAATGTTAGTCAAAGTCCGGCCAAATTGTCGTGTTTGAACAAAAAAATAATTTTTAAAGGTTGTGTTTAATAAATAGTATTTTTAAAAGTAGTGTTTGAAAAAAAAAAAAAATTTTAAAATTTGTGTTTGACAAAAAAAACCCTATGAGTAGATCTGATTCCAATAGGTGAGAAAAATCACCATCTGTTTAGTTCTATTTGAATACGCAACGGACCCAAACAAAACAAAGCTTCATCGTAGAATCATTTGTGCCTTACAATTCTCAAAGAACCAACTTTCCAAACTAGTACTGTTTTTCAAAACAAGACATAACACAACACGACTAACGCCATTCGTTGGAAAAACCAAAATTAAACACTGCAATCATTTATTTTTAATAACACAATAATAATCAGCTTGATAATAAATCAGTAAGAAGAGACTCTAATGGAAGAAAAGAAGCAGAATGAAAGAAGACTAGTACTGTTTCCAGCAGCATATCAAGGACACATAACACCAATGATGCATCTAGCAACCCTCTTATACTCCAATGGCTTCTCCATTACCATCATCCAGGCTCGATACAATTCTCTCAATCCCACCACTTTCCCATCCTTCACTTTCCATTTCCTCGACGACGGCATACCCGAAAACACTGTCCCTGCCCCTAATGATTACACTGATATACTATCAGTTCTCAACAGAAATTGTTTGGAACCCTTTAGAGAATGCTTAGGGGAGATTCTGAAGGGAGGTTGTATTACTTGTTTGATTGCTGATCCCATGTGGGACTTTACTGGTTTTGTTGCTGATTGTTATAAGTTGCCACGGATGGTGCTTAGGACAGGTAGTGTGTCTACGTTTGTTGTGTATGAATCTTTGCAGGTTTTCAAAGACGAGGGCTATTTTCCCCTACAAGGTACCCTTTTCACTTGCCTACCTCAATTGATCGATTTCGTGCTGATAATTACTCCCTTCGTCTCAGTCAATAATTTACATTTTCTTTATTTTCACCTCACAAAATAAAGCAAAAGTAGGAACCCTTTTGTTTATGGGCAATTTACTGTAGGATATGAGGCGCAAGGCCAGTCCAGTATAGGGGGAAGGGGATTAGTACCCGTGACCTATTGTCATGATACCTCAGCCTTAACCACTTAGCTAAGATCTCTTTGGTATGTGATGCAGTGATGCCAACATGGTACTATTGGCTTCGTTTTTTGGACCTATGAATATGTTGACAGTGAAGCGGATATTCTCTTTATCAAACGTTTCAAACTTTCTGGTAAAGATCAAATATTAGTTTCTGACTTTCTGTGGGAAAAAAAAGAGCGAAATTTTTACTACATTCTGCAGTTCTATAAAACTTTGCAGCTGGTTTGTTGTAAATGTGAATTTATGTTTGGTACTACAATTCAAGTCCATAGATAATAGTCACATTTTCGGATGAAAGACATCTCAATCCGTTGGATGTATGGCCCTATGGGGTTTGAATATTTCCGACTGTGGAACCCAACGGATATGGAGTGGATCAGGGTTCAAGTTGGATGTCACTGTCCCTAAATTAGATGTAACATGATTAAGTTGACTGCCATATTTTGTTAACCTTTAATAGCTGATTTCCAGAGAGCAAAATGCTCGAGTTCATGGCACAATGCATTGCTAAGTCAGTCTTGCTATATGTGCAGCTTAGTCAGCGAACCTGAAGAATAACATGATACAAAAGAACTTAAAAATAAGCTGTATATTACTGAAATCTATCAGAGCTCATAGGACAGAATGCATTTCTCTTCAGAGATACAGAACAATGCAGTAAATATGTCATCCAACTTGTTCAATTCTTTATTTCAGAGTCGAGATCAGACGAACCAATGCTGGAGATTCCTCCATTCAAATTCGGAGACCTGCCTCCAGAAGTGCAGCATGAGCTAATAGAGACAATAGTGAAAGAGACCAAGAATTCACAAGGACTTATCTGCAACACGTTTGAGGAACTCGAACTATACTCAATTGCTAAAGCTCGCGAGGTCCTTTCAATACCCGTCTTTCCAATAGGCCCATTACACAAATATTCCCCAACTTCTGCACCAAGCATATGGACACAGGATCAAACATCCATTTCATGGCTAAATACACAAGCACCCAAGTCTGTAATCTATGTGAGTTTCGGTAGCTTAGCTGCAATTAGCGAAGATGAGTTCCAAGAGATTGCCTGGGGACTGGCTAACAGCGGACTACCTTTTTTATGGGTGGTTCGCCCTGGGTTGAGTGAAGGTTCAAAAGCCAGTGATTTATTGCCAGAGGGTTACTTAGATATAGTACAAGGAAGAGGGCACGTTGTCAAATGGGCCCCTCAGTTAGATGTTTTATCTCATCCAGCTGTAGGAGGGTTTTGGACTCACTGTGGATGGAACTCGACTTTAGAGAGCATTTGTGAAGGTGTGCCGATGCTTTGTCTACCGTGCTTTGCTGACCAGGATATGAATGCGAGGCATGTAACTGACGGTTGGAAGATTGGGACACGATTAGAGAAGGGGATGCAACGAGATGAAATTGAGAGGGCGGTAAGAAAATTAATGGCAGAAAAAGATGGTGAAGGAATGAGAAACAGAGTTTCAACACTTAAAGAAAAAGCAAGTCTGTGTCTAAAGGAAGGTGGCTCTTCTTACAAATCTTTAGAAAGCCTCATTAGCTACCTCTCATCCTTTTGAGGCATATATTTGTATCACTCTGCTAACAATTTCATGAATAAGAACAAAAAAATATGAAAAATAAGATAAACCGTCTACTCTGTCAGTTGACAGTTATCTTCCCTTCCATCGATAGTCCACAACGCCCTCGTTTCATATGTATGTATATTGTTATTCAATCTCAAGAGTTTATATAACATTGTGTTTCAAAGATTATCCTTGGAACAGAATGCACGCACTTTAATTAATCATTCTAAGGCACAAACAGACTAGACAGCAATATGTTAATGGTGCTCCAAAATTACTCGTCCTAAGTACATACTGATGCTTGGGCACTTCGTCATTTCGACAATTGGAATCATGTTACGTGCAGAAGTATGAAGTAAAAGTGGATATGAGCTCACCAGAAGCTCCAATTCAGGGAAGCACTTACCCTCCGATTCAAAGACGCCTGTGTTTTTTAAGGCCGTATGCCCCATGTCCTCGCAGGTTAGCTTCTTCAGGTGTCGAACTGAGCGCAAGATAAGCTGTTTTAAAGGAAGATTGTCCTTTCTCTGCAGGGGAAAGCCGCTGAGAGAGTGATAGAAGTAATAAAAATATCGAAGAAAATCCAGGCCTATTGGTTAAGATTAAGGTAGTAAGTGTATCAGGTGAAAAGTTTGAATGCCCTGGTTGTATCAGCTTTGCACATCATAATAGAAGACAAATAACTAGAAGGCAGTTATGCATAATGTGACATAGAATTGATGTTTGATATTCTGGGATATGTTACCTTCCCACATCAATGAACATACTCGAATAAATTCCAATAATGCTCCTGGTTTAATTACTTCCTTAAAACAGACTACATTCATATTTCATAATTAACACAAATTGTAGAATATAGAATAAGACCGTTTAACAATGTAAGACGACTCTTTCATTGGTTAAACATTCATATATTATGATAAGATTGTCAAATATTACTGCTTATAAAAATTGGCGTTTTACTCTTGGTTTCCAGATCCCTTAATCACATGGTTTTGGCTGTATATACATATAAAGTTCCTCTTTCTATATTCAACACTTGACTTTTCAGAATTCTTTTTTAAAGCACAATTACTTTATAACTAAAATAAGACAACCAAACTAGTCACAGCTGACAAATATGACTTCTCACAAATCCAACACCACACAAACATGTAAATGACAATGTTGCCCATCTTTCTGTGTGAAATTGTCAAGACACATACATAAAGCCATTGTTTTTTTTTTTCGACTATATGTCGACAATGCTTACCGATAAACCCAAACCCAACTGGCAATAGATCAAGATAGAATTCTGTGTCAATACTTGTATCCTCTGAAGTTGGTATCCAAGCTTCACACCTTCAGAGACTGACCAAAGTTCCGATGGAGATCGTCAAGCAGCAAAACAAGATGAGTCGCAGATTAGTCATGTTCCCTGCACCATTTCAAGGCCATGTAACACCAATGATGCATCTAGCAAATTTACTCTATGACAAAGGTTTCTCCATTACTGTCATCCAAACCACTTATAATCCTCTAAATCCAACCAAATTCCCATATTTGACCTTTCATTCATTGGAAGACGGTTTGAGTGAGGCGTACTCCAAGTGTCCTCCTCCCGATTCTTTCAAAGTCCTTGCTGATATGAACTCTGCCTGCACAGAACCCTTCAGAAATTGCATCTCTCAGATTCTGAAAGATGCTACTGCTGAAACAGATCAGGACCCTGTTACCTGCCTCATCGCAGATCCTATGTTTATGTTTGCAGGCGTTGTTGCAGATAGTTTTAATCTGCCTAGGATTGCACTGAGGACTGGTGCCTTGTTAACATTTATTGTTTACAATTCATTGTCGACACTGCGTGAAAAAGGCTATTTCCCTCTTAACGGTAATTTCTATTCTTCACATCTTCTATTATCTGCCAAATAGTCGATTTTCCTACACATAAGGTCACTGTTAGAATCCCCTCTACTGTATTGCACGGGCGTTACGCCTCTAGAGCTGGCAAGTCTGACCCGACCCGAAACCCGAGCAAAACCGACCCGACCCGAGAATACTGCAACCCGAAACCGACCCGACCCGTAACC
The DNA here is from genome assembly GCA_022085475.1 of Heliosperma pusillum. Lineage (NCBI taxonomy): Eukaryota > Viridiplantae > Streptophyta > Magnoliopsida > Caryophyllales > Caryophyllaceae > Heliosperma > Heliosperma pusillum. The sequence continues at coordinate 20,233 of JAIUZE010000191.1, read as the reverse complement.
CGTTGACGACCCGAAAATCAGTGACCCGAACCCGACCCGAACCCGACCCGACATTGACCCGACCCGATATTGACCCAATTAAATTGACGCTCTGGCAATTATTAACCTTAATAATGATCAAAATGAAAGTGATTTATTGTTTAAATTGATATGTTTGACTTAATAATGAATTAATTAAACCAAATAATAATTTAAAACTAGATTTAATGGGAAAATATTGAAATATTGCGAAAAAATAACCGGACCCGATTACGACCCGACCCAAACCCGACCCGACCCAAACCCGACCCGACCCGATGTATCATTTGACCCGAAAATGAACCGACCCGATAACGACCCGAACCCGACCCGGCCCGACCCGAAAGGACTGTCTGACCCGATACGACCCGAACTCGACATGACCCGACCCAAACCCGACCCGACTGACCCAATTGCCACCCCTATACGCCTCTATGCCAACAAAAAGTTAATTTCCCTATAGCACACGGATATTAATTGAGTAAACATGGGTAGGAAAAAAACTGCATAATCTGCCCTCCTTACCCCGTCTTAGGCAGAAGCCATTACGGTAAATCAGTGGTGATGTTGTATATGATAAAGTATATACTGGTACATTTGACCTCCCCCGCCCCATCATCAGCAGGAGATTTTGATTAACTGGTCATTTGTTGCCGTTGATCAAGCATTTACGTGTCTCTTGTGTTATGACAGAAACGAGAAAGAACAAATAAAAGAATAATAAAAACGATAACACACAGATTGATTTACGTGGTTAGAAGGGATGAGAGTTATATTAATATTGAGAGTATTACAGAGTTTCAGATTCAGAGTTAGCCTAACAGCTAGGCTTAGGCTTAGAGAGTTTATATACTACTCTCTAAGACCTAATACAGATAACCTAGAAAGGCCCAAAACAGACCATAGGCCCAAGACAGAATCCTAGCCCAAACAGATTAACAGATACCGTTTAGGTTTCGGGGGCGTTGCCCCTGCGCCCCCACCAGGGCGTTTCACCCCTGGACCCCGACTCGTTGACCGGTCAGCGAGACCCCCGCATTATCACTCGAAGTGGCAACTAAACCGATTCAAGGCATTAATCCAACATCTTGGTCTGCAAATTTCAGAAACCAAGTTAAACGATCCACTACTGGAATTTCCTCCTTTTAAAGTCAAAGACCTTCCTGCAGAGATACATCATCATATACTGACTGCCGTGTTAAATGAAACCAGGACTTCACAGGGAATGATCTGCAACACCTTTGAGGAGCTTGAAAAAGCCTCAATAGCTAACCTTGAACAAATCCTACCCTTTCCCATCTTTCCTATCGGTCCAATACACAAATATTTACCAGCTTCCCAAGTGAGCATATGGACAGAAGACAAAACATCCATTGCCTGGTTAAACACCAAAGCACCAAGGTCGGTACTCTACGTTAGCTTTGGGAGTGTTGCAGCCATAAGCGAGGCTGAATTTCTGGAGGTAGCCTGCGGACTGGCTGACAGTGAGCAGCCTTTCCTATGGGTAGTTCGGTCTGGTTTGATTCAAGGGTCGGATGATAGTTATACATTGCCGGAGGGTTATGAAGACATTGTGAGCAAAAGAGGACATATTGTGAGATGGGCGCCTCAAGCAGAGGTTTTGTCCCACCCTGCTGTTGGCGGGTTTTGGACTCACAGTGGATGGAACTCGACCATGGAGAGCATTTGTGAAGGGGTTCCAATGCTTTGCCTACCGTTTTTCGGCGACCAATCCATGAATGCAAGATATGTGAGTGAGGAATGGAAGATCGGTTTGCAGTTGGAGAAGGGTATGAAAAGCGAAGATATAACAAAAGCAATAAGAAAACTGATGGTTGAAGAAGAGGGTAAAGAGATGAGGAATAGAATCACATGTTTGAAAGAGAAGGCAGATGTTTGTCTCAAGGAAGGTCACTCTTCTCACAAGCATTTAGATGAACTAATCAGCTATTTATTAGCAATGTGATTTACATTTATTATATGAAAGAACATCAAGTAAATTGACCACTGTCGTCAGTTGAACACGTATGGAGCATAACAACATGACCCCATTGTCGGAAGGCCCCTCAAATAGCGAGCTGGGGTATCGTATGTACGTGGCGAAAACCCCTGTAGGTTATTTGTAAACAACCCAATAATGTAAATTAGGTTAGGAAAGAAATTGAATACAAGAAGTATGGTCAACAAAATTGTATTCCAATCATTTCTTACAGAATTATCTATTTATATGTTGGATATCGATTATTTTTGCTGCTATTGAAAAAGCTTTCTACATCGTCGAGAATAAAACTGGAAACTAGGATATAATTCAATACTGTCAAAAAAACTCTGAGCCTCAAATAAAAGATCCCAACACATTAAATGCATTCAGTACTGCGTAACAGGATATGGTAACGTTGGATAGTGAGACATTTGGGCAAGACGGAGATGGTCATGGGGAAGACAAAGTCACTCAGGTGAGACTCTGTGAGACGACAAGAATAAACTCGTTAGGCCTCGTCCAATCTTCTACCTTATGCCAATTCACACTTATCGAAAGACACTGCATTTCACAGATTAAACTCGAATAGAATGCGCTTACTTTAATTAGTTTAAGGCACAAATAGACTGTACAGAAATATGTAAAAGGCACTCCATAATTACTAGGGAGTACACAATAGTACATGGATGCACGGATACTTCGTCATTTCGACCACTGGAATCATGTAAAGCATGGGATTATAAGACAAAGTGGATATGAGCTGAATTCATTCATCTAATAAACTAAAAGTGGATTTCAGGAGAGTACTTAGCAGAAGTTCCGATTCAAAGAGGTATGTGCTCTCTAAGGTTGTCCACTCAATGCCCCCCCACATTTTGGCGCCTTCAAATCTCAAACTCCAGAATGTAAGATAAGCTGTTTCGAACGCAGATGTCTGCCTGAGAGAGCCACTGAGCGAGTGTTAGAATTAATAAAAGAGCGATTTTCTCCGAGAGAGGCACACTAAGCGTGCCCCAATTTAGTGGGCCATTTTGCTTTATTCTATCATAATCGGAAACAAAGAGTGACAATTATTTTGCTCGATCGGATACCACGAGGAGATAATTATTAATTTTCCTAATTTAATTACTACCTTAAAAACAGGCTACATGAGTACATCTATAAATAATATAAAAAGGCTAGACATTGCAATCCACGTGGCAGCTCAAAATTATCCCTCACGTTGAAAGAAAGGCTGAAGAAGCGTAAAAAGAGATAAAAGTAAAAAATGTAACAGATGTACAACTCAAAATTTGCCGTTGTATCTTCTCCTTCATAACGCATTTCCTTATTTCATAAATTTCACTTTCATCTTCCCTAATAATTGAGCATTAATCAACAATTTTGTCGAGTACATTTCAGTAAACCCTTGAGCTTTCCATCAAAAACATTCGTGTTATAAGAAGATAATCAAAAGCTAATTATTCGAAAGGCAACAACAACTTGGCCAGCCTTTTAAGGTAATTTTGGGGTTTTTTTTCAAATTTCCTTGAATTTCACTTTGATGTCTCACATCCAGATTGTGAATTGTTTATAGGCTTATAGTAGATTAGCACAATTATAGTATTGGTTATTATTATGATTTTCCGACTTACTAATTGAGTAATTGCAATAGCGTAGGTTCATTATTGCTTCTTATTCCTTCAATTTTATACTGATATGAATTGGTTAATTTTATGGGTAGGTTCAAACTTAGGGTCATAATCGCATCCGAGAAGTTATGTGTATGTTGAAAAAAGTACCAAAGCAATAAAGAAGGACTCATGTTCAATCGTCACAAATTAATTGTGGTGGTTTCGCATCCGAGGAGCGGAGTCCAGTGAAGATAATTTATTTTCGCACTTCCGCTTGACAAATTTTGATACCATTGTCATTGATTGAATTGGTGAGTTATCTTTTTCTACATATTACATTTTCGTGTCATTACACTCAAAATTACAAGCCTATGTGCCTCAATGACGATGGTTAGTGTACTTCATATGCTTGAGTATCTGTTAATAGTCTTCTTTATCCTTGATTCAATATGTGATTTGGCAATGGCTGCTTATTTTTTTTTATTTTTTGTGAAAATAAGCGGGGTTAACCCAAAATAGAAAGGTATGCCTACAACGAAGAACGAAAAAGGAAGGTAGGAAGCGGGATTTGGTAATGGCTGCTTATTGCTGAGTTGAATTCATAAAACAGGGACTTCTGCAGTAGTTCTACTCACGTCATAATAGAGCTATTGTTATATAGGCAATTGTTGTGTTTTGTTATAGAAAATGATTGTTATTCTTTCACGCTTATTTCGATGTAGTATTATTTTTAACACAAATGGTTGTTGGTTCACTTTGTTCAAAAGCTGTTATTTCAATTTATCAATCTTATGACTGTGCTCTATTTTTACAGTCAAGAAGGCCAATCGTGACATATGGAGTACTTCTTTGGACAACAAAGTTTGAAGCAATCGATGTAAACAAAAAAGGAATACTGATAGATTACATATATTATGTAATAGAAAATACGAGTATTGTGTAATACTCATATAGTCATATGCAAACAAATTCGTAGGATGATTGATTTCTTATATTATTTATAATAACTCACTAAACCACAATGGTTTATTTCTTATGGTATGCAGTATGAATGTTAATATACTGAGATTTTGATTTGTACAAAATGTTCTTATAGTCCCTCTTTCAAAGATTTTCATACATTTTTATAGACAGAGTCGGATTCTTGTATGTAACATTATTTGCTCAAGATTGTATATATTAATTTTTGGCGACTACTTGGTTGTTTATAAATATGGGAAACTAGGGGCACACACTCTTATTAAAAAAACAAAAAAAATTGTGGGAGTGTTTGCATAGCATCCCAGAAGATAGGGGAAGAGGGAGGGTAAAAAAAAAAAAAAAAAAAGAGGAGACACAAAATTGAATTTTTTTTGACAAGACTCAATTGAGACTCTTCACACAATAAAATATTATTATTTTATTCTAAAGACTCAATTCAGACTCTTTTATTTCTTCCACTTTATCCCTCATACCCGTCAAAATTATCAACCAAAATATATAGGACCCATTAACCTATTTTTTTTTATACAAATAGAAAATTGTTCATTGGTCTTGGATATTTCCAAGACCCACTCTAAGACTTTACTACAGGTCATATCACTGCATCCCTCTGCCACGCTCAACTTTTGTAAATCTCACAATAAGACACATGTTCAGACTCTTCTTAAGACTGCGTTAAACTCGGCCTTAGGATCTTTCAATGCGAGTTTAATATTATGAGTATATGAGATAAGGATGCTGAAAGAAAGCAAGAGAACATTATTTAAGAAGTGGGGGAGCAAAAATATACGATAGAGTATACGTTTTCAATATACGAATTTATCGTATATTCGATACGATTTACATAAAAAACGTTTCAGATACGTATAAGCAAATCTTGAAACCGGATATACGGTTTGTGTTACTGTTCCGTTATTTTTTATAGTAAATGTTTAAATAAAATCAGAGAAACACGAAACATGGAAAATATTTGTGACTCAATCTTATTACACTTATACATTTTAAAGTTATTTACTCTTAATACTTTATAATACTCTTTTACATTCTTATGAAAAATCATAAAATCACCGAAAAAAATGAAAATAAGACATAAAGTTACACAAATTGAACCAAGACCAGATAGAATATATACGTTACGCGGATAAAGTGGAAATTCGTATTGGATTAAGATACTCAAAAATCAGATTAAAACCAGATACCGTGCATGTTACTTTATTTATTATGGTCTTCATATGCATGCGAGAAACTTATAAGTGTTAATGTTTTAGTCGTGCAAAATATAAATTTGGCATTAAAAAGTTGGAAACCTAAGCGATGGCCGATGGTTAAAGACATTAACTTTTAGAGTTTCAAAGTTGGATACAATGAAGAGTTATTTTATTCACGGACTACACACGTAACACACCCTTTATTTTGATTTCTTACCATCAGCTATCTACGTATTATTCAAAATCTAATTATGATTTTGTACTAAACCGCTATTTTCATAATCTCATGTGCACATCTAACAGGAGTTTCACAAAAATGTTCAAAAGTACCGACTTTTACCATCTCGTGAATTTCACGGGTTACAAAACTAGTTCATACTAAAAGGGGTAAAAGTTGGCACGAGTTGGACTTGCATTCATTCTAAATAGGCAAGTGCTGATTATAACAAATTGGCATTTAGCACTTTGTTTCCAGATCCCTTAATTACATGATTTTGGCTGTATATACTTATTAATTAATTATAAAGTTCCTCTTTACTATTAATCACAATTAGACCTGGCAAATGGGTCAAACGGGTCGGGTTTGGGTCGGGTCAATATGGGTCGGGTCATCTTGGGTTTGCTCAATCTTTCGGGTCGGGTCGGGTCGGGTCGGTTTCGGGTTTGGGTCAGTTTCGGGTTTGAGTCAATTCGGGTCTGGGTCATTTCGGGTATGGGTCATTTTGGGTCGGATTATTTTAGATACATATCCGATTTATTTAGGCCATTTTCAGGTCAAAATGATCAAGTTAGTTTTCGAGTCAAGCCCGTGTCGAGGCAAACTGGCACGGGCCGACTTGGACTAAGTCGAGCTTGAGCTGCACGTAGGCCGTCTCGTCTCATTGTCACCCCTAATCACAATAAATTGGGTCATTTAGGGTCATTTCAAATCGGGTCGTGTGTAGGTCGGTGGTTTCGGGTCGGGTTATTTTGGGTCGGGTCTCTTTCGGGTCAGTCAAGGTTCGGGTCGGGTCTGGGTCGGGTCGGGTCAATTCGGGTTTCGGGTCATCCTTGGGTCAGGCAATTCCGGGTCGCTTTCGGGTCTCGGGTCAGCCTTATCGGGTCGGGTTATTCGGGTCGGGTCAGTTTTGCCAGGTCTAATCACAATAACTACAATCAAAATAAGACAACCATATTAGTCACAGGAATCACATCTCAGCAATACCAAACAAAACAGTAAATGACAATGGTGCCCATCATATCACAAATTCTCATTTCAGACAGTCGTAACTTAAAAGACAAGAAAAATGTCACCATTTTATAACAAAATATGACCATTTAACGATAAAAGTTATAACTAAAATTGTCGCTTTCTAACAATGAACTGGTGATAACTTTTTATCAGAAAATGTTTGGCAATTTATCGTAAAAATGTAAAATGCTCACATTTTATCGTCTAAACTTAGGACGGATGCCACCCGTCTGAAATGAGACTTGATGCATAAAGCCATCGGGTTTTTCTACTTAGAGTATGGGTAGGACCGGATCCTGAGGTTATTGATGGCATTGTAGCTTCCGACTGTATGTCAACTATTTAAGTAAATCAATGCTTACCAAACGCCCAAACCCAACCGAGGATAGATTAAGAGAATTTTGTGTCAATACTTTTATCCCTTGGACCATTTGTTCCAAACTTCCAATGGCGATTGCCAAACAGCAAAACAAGATGAATTGCAGAATACTCATGTTCCCTGCACCATTTCAAGGCCATATAACACCAATGATGCATCTGGCAAATCTCCTCTACTGCAAAGGCTTCTCCATTACTGTCATCCATAGCACTTATAATCCTATTAACCCAACCAATTTCCCAAACATGACCTTCCATTCTTTGGATGACGGTTTGTGCGAGGCGTATTCCAAGTGCCCGCCTACTGATTCTTTCAAAGTCCTTGCAGATATGAACTCCGCATGCAAAGAACCCTTCAGGGAGTGCATCTCTGTGATTCTGAAAGATGCTGCTGCTGAAACAGATCAGGACCCTGTTACCTGCCTGATCGCTGATCCCATGTTTTTGTTTGCAGGCGTTGTTGCAGATACTTTTAATCTGCCCAGGATTGCACTGAGGACTGGTAGCTTGTCGACGTGTGTTGTTTACAACTCATTTTCATCCCTTTGTGAAAAGGGCTATTTCCCTCTTGATGGTACTTCCTAACCTTAAGAATCTCATCTTATTATCAGTCACGTAGTCGGTTTTCCAATCAATGAGGCTACAGATTTTAATCCCCTTCCTTATATAGTACACTGGCCTTACACCTCTACACCAACAGAAAGTCATTCTCTCTTTGGTAGTAGTTCTCCGGATATTCGATACTTCGACAAGGGTAGGGGACTGAGATGAAATCATGAAATATCTTCTTCAAATGTTTTTTTTTCATCATTTTAAATATAGCCAAGGATTCCTATATTTTAGTTTTGGATTCTAAAATAACAAAGCTAAATGAATCACTGAATTGAGTCATTTGATGCAATTATTGGCGATATACAGTTTTTGTGTGTTGTTAACACAAGGGTAATCGAATGCCCTTGAGACATTGGGATAATGTTGTATTTTGTCAGGTACTGAATACTCGTATTTCTTTACATTGGAAACATCAGCTGAGTCTTTGAGTCAGATGGTTAGTGTAGTTCTCATTATTGATGTTGATGATCGAACATTTACCTTTCTTCCTCGACAAAATTTCAGAAACCAAGTTAGATGACCCAATACCAGAATTTCGACCTCTGAAACTCAGAGACTTTCCTGCAGAGACACGTCATCATCTACTGACTAATGTGTTAAATGAGATCAAGACTTCCCAAGGAATTATCTGCAACACCTTCGAGGAACTTGAAGATGCCTTCATAGCTAGACTTGAACAAATAGTTCCCTTTCCCATCTTTCCTATCGGTCCAATACACAAATATTTACCAGCTTTGCAAGTGAGCATATGGACAGAAGACCAAACATCTATTGCCTGGCTAAACACCAAAGCACCAAAGTCGGTACTCTACGTTAGCTTTGGGAGTGTCGCAGCAATGAGCGAGGCTGAATTTCTGGAGGTAGCCTGGGGACTGGCTGACAGTGAGCAGCCTTTCCTATGGGTAGTTCGGTCTGGTTTGATTCAAGGGTCGGATAATAGTTATCCATTGCCCGAGGGATACGAAGACATTGTGAGCAAAAGAGGACTTATTGTGAGATGGGCGCCTCAAGCAAAGGTATTGTCCCACCCTGCTGTTGGCGGGTTTTGGACTCACAGCGGATGGAACTCGACCATGGAAAGCATTTCTGAAGGGGTTCCAATGCTTTGCCTACCATTTTTTGGCGATCAGCCCATGAATGCAAGATATGTGAGCGAGGAATGGAAGATTGGTTTGCAGTTGGAGAAGGGCATGAAAAGAGAATACATTTCAAAAGCAATAAGAAAACTGATGGTTGAAGAAGAGGGTAAAGAGATGAGGAATAGAATCACATGTTTGAAAGAAAAGGCAGATCTTTGTCTTACAGAAGGTCACTCTTCTTACAAATATTTAGATAGGCTAATTAGCTACTTATTGGCAATGTGATTTACCTTCATATTGTATGAAAAAACATCTAGTATACTGACCATCGTATTTAGCTGAATAAGTATGGAGTACGACGACAACATGACCCCAGTATCGCAAGAAGTACCTCAAATAGTGAGATCGAGTACTGTATGTAGCATGTACTTGGATAAAACCCTTTAGCTGCGTAAGCTGTAACGTCATTTCCGAATGACCCAATATGAAAATTATGTTAAGAACAGCATCAATATTACAGTATGGTAAACAATATGGTATCCTAGTCATTACATACATAATCATGTATATGTGCACAGACTACCTATTTTTTTCTTGCTATTGAAAAAGTTTTTTTTTTTTTTTCATTATGAAGTCTTATTCTCAATAACCTTTCCCTTTCATTTTAACACAAAAATTAAGAAAACATACTACCCCACCATATAATTAAATTTGGACCACACAAATACACTACCCCACCATACAATTAATTTTGGACCACACAAACACTTACCAAAAAATGAAATAGGGAAAATATTGTGAATAGACAAAAATAAAAATAGGAAATGTTATTGAGAATAGGAGAGAGTATGCTACTGGAAAATAAGATAACAATATACTGTATATTTTTAGGAACAGAATTCCGAGTCATAGGATCAAGATTTTATAAGTAGACATTTCGAAGGAACTCACCCAACATCCTTCTCGTAGCCGACGAGAACTGCATTAGTAATTGACGGCGACCTTGTTCGTTGCTGCACTATTTTACCATCTTTCCCGCCTTTGGCAGAATTTGGATTGAAATTTGGTTGAGTCATTTTTTTCCTTGTTTTTATTTCCCACATTTAAGTTGTCAAATTTTTTAAATCTTTTCATTAATAAAGGGTACTGTAGAAGTTTTGATTTCTTGTCAATTTCATAGCCACTTTTGCTTATGTATTTAATCAATCCGCTGTAATTAGACCATCCCCAAGCAGAGGTCGCGCTAATTGGGTCGCGACCCGGTTTTACTCTTAATCCAACTTTATTTAAATTGACCCACTTTCACCCTCCCAAGCAGAAAGTCGCGACCTAGGTCATCAACCCAATCATTTTCCACTTTACATCATTCCCAATCATTTCTCACATTCTCTACCCCACTTTTCTCTCTCTTACTTTTCTAATTATTTATCCTAACACTTTATAAATCAACTTTTTTTTTTCCAATTATTGTAAATATCTTAATTGAATAAAAAGTACTCCAATATTTTACGGCTATGTTAATCTTATGACGTACTTTACGAAAAAAAAATATTAAATAACAATGTTTTTATTTCGAAAAATGATTAGACGATTTCATTAACAATTAAATTTTTTTGGCAAAAACTTAATTCAACATATAAAATATAGTACCCATAATTAAAAAAAATAGACATTGAATACGACGAAATGATTAAATACATTAAAAGCGAATTCTAGTTACGAAAGTTTTGCCAAATATGCTCAATAAGATCATTTTTTATAGCGATATGAATAGGACGATCACGAATCTCGCCATGAATTTCTATGAATCGATCTTGTAAGATGATATATACATGGATCATCACTAATTGAAGTCGGATTATCGTCAAAAGTAAAATCCAATCAATTTAACAGAACCAACTTATTTCTTAAAATAAAAAAAATAAAAAAAAAAATAAAAAGAGGAAAAAGAGGATCAATTCAGTCGAAGCCACTGGACACTCCCACCATAAACTTTCATTTCCTCCACTCACAAACCCCAATCATCACTTTCCCAATTATTCATCTCCACAAAACTCTTTCATTTACTTAATAATTCATCTCACAACCCTCAATTACATTCCCATTAATCTCCCACATAAACCCAAAACGATCATTCCCAATCATTCCCAAACCGATCTTAATCCCAAATCTGCAATGATTAATGATCTCAATCCCCCAAATCGACATTAACATTATCATTCATGAACATAAACCCCAAAATGATTAATTGATTTTGCTGCATCACCATCATCACCACTCGGTTTATTTATGTTCCAGATCATCCCCTTTCATCTGCTTCATTCTATTTACCAGATTTTCCCCCTTACCATCGTCAACATCGTTGTTCATCAACATTTTCATTTCCAAATTAACATCGTCAGGTAATATTTGGTTATTTAGCTTCATGTAAGTATTGTGTTTTTTAATTTTGATGTGGATGAATTTATGTTGATTTTTATGTGGTATGTTGAATATAGAGAAAAAATAAAGTGGGTCAAAATAGGTCAAAAATGAGTTTATTTTATAGATAATTAAAAAATATAACTCTTTTTTTTATACTCATATTTTTTCTTGTTTTGATTTAGGATATAATCCTCCTTTTAACTTTGTTACTAACTATTTCTTCATTTTGCTTTTACTTGACGGAAATGGCAGGCATGGGGAGAAATTATACAGACTTTTGCAGAGATGGTTGTCAATTAATTTGGGAGTCTGCTTCTTATTTGTGTTCAACCAATCAGAAGGTGACACCTACTAGGTCACCAACTGGGTCAATAAGGTGAAGAAGAGGTCACCAATTGACCTCTTTTGCAAGGAAGTCATGTTAATTCACTCCTTAATCAAGGATTAAGATGCCCCAACAAGGTCATGACCTCCCTCATGACCTTGCTTGGGGATGGTCTTAGGGTTAGGAAAATAAATGAGGCATACTTACTCTCTCCATGTCAATCTTTTGAGCAGTAAAGTTTAGGGAGAGATGATTGATCTTACTCAAGGACAGAATTACAAGTTTTGAGCTTTAGAATTAGAAAATAGGAAGAACCGGAGAAGGCGATATTAAATGGCGCCTGGTAAACATCGACGACGTTTTAGGAAACATCGACGACGTTTTTCATAAAAAAGACGATAATGCCCTTAATGAATTATACTCTCTATCTCTCTTATCTCTCTCTTCTCTAATTCTCTAAAAATCAAAACAACTAAATTCAACTAAAAAAATTAAAATCGTACAAGAACAACAATTTGACTAAATCCAACAACAACAATTTTCTTAAATCGCTTATCATGGGGGACGAACACTCTTCGGTATGTTCACATATTAATCGAATTTTACGTTTGTTAATTTTTTTTTTCCCGGAATCCGGTAATTGTTTGTTTATACTTATCTAACTTAATTGATTTACGTAACGTCTTAGTTAGTTAAAATTCAATTGCGGTTTTTAAAAAATAATTAGGAAAAAATACCATGGTTAGATGAAGAACTGGATGTCATGGACCATGGCCAGACATCCATTTCACACGTCTGACCATGGTGGGACGTGTGAAATGGAGGTCTGACCATGGTCGGACATCCATTTCACACGTCCCACCATGGTCAGACGTGTGAAATGGATGTCTGGCCATGGTCAGACCTCCATTTCACACGTCTGACCATGGTGGGACGTGTGAAATGGATGTCTGCCCATGGTCAGACCTCCAGTTCACAAGTCCCACCATGGTCAGACTTGTGAAATGGAGGTTTGACCATGGTTTATGACATCCAGTTCTTCATCTAACCATGGTGAGATGATATCGTTTTTTTATAGTCATGATTAATAACATTTTACGTATGTAGATCATGTTTTACTAATATATATTAATTATTTAATGTCTAATTAGCAACGTATTTGCATTGAACAGGACTCGTTTGAGGAATTTGGGAATAATAACACCGATTACAATCCGTTTTTTGAAACGACGTTAGGTTTTGTTACCCGCGATGATGCCTTTAATTGGGCGAGTAGGATTGCAATGGATCATGGTTTTGCTTTGGTTAAAGCAAATAATGGGGCAAAAAACAGAAGAAAAGACGGGTTGTTGGCATCTTACTTTTGATGTTCAAGGTATGGTAGACCTCCTCCAATTGATAATCCTGAGAAGCGTCGTGGGTCGAATAAGTGTGGATGCACTTTCCGTATCCGAGCCGTGCAGAACTACCCTCGGCAAGGTGACGATAGCGGTGCAGTTTGGAACATAATCCCCGCCGAGGGTAAAGGGTTTCACAATCACGAGGAAGTGGTTTACAAGGATGGTGATCGTCATTTTGCGGCTTTGGATGACGAGGAGAAAGCGTATGTGAGACAACAGGTTAAGGCCGGTGTGCTTCCAAAAGACATCAAGAACGCTCTTCACCAAAGAACGCCGGCTAAACCTCAACCGTCAAATAATCAAATATATAACGAGACGAAGAAACTGAGACGGGAATTTAGGGTGGAAGGAACACGGCTCAACAAATGTTTGCTCTTGCGGTAGAAGCACATTATTTGATGTGGCATTTGAGTGATCCGGAGACACGACAGATCTCTCATATATTCATGGCACATCCCGTAGCCGTGCAGCTTTTCCGAGCCTATCATTATGCTGTGCTCATTGATTCTACTTACAAGACAAACACCTATAAGAATCCACTGGTTGAGATTGTTGGTGTTACCCCGACCGGGAATTCGTTCCTAATTGGTTGTGCACTTGTTTCTACGGAGTCCAAGGATTCCTACACGTGGATTTTGAGGCGGTTGTCGGACATTCTTGCACCTGTCTTTGTTTCCCCTACCGTCTTCGTCACCGACCGGGAGTTGGGTTTGATCGCCGCTCTTAGGGAGGTGTTTCCCGGTTCTAGTCATTTATTGTGTCGGTGGCACGTGAACCGCGCCATCAATGCCAAAACCCTGAACATCTACAAAACCGGGTGGTATAGAGATCTTGTCTACTATAATCCAGAAGCGGGTTGGGTACGGGTTATTGATGCATTAACCGTGGAAGAGTATGAAAAAGCATTGGAGTCTTTTCGTGTAAAGTGGGGTCCCTTAGGGAGATATGTTTTGAGAACTTGGGCGATGCACAAGGAGAAGTTTGTGCGATGTTATACAAACGATGTACTACATTTCGGTAACACGTCTACTTCCCGTGTCGAGTCGGCTCATTCTCTACTTAAGTCATGGTTGAAAAGTGCAAATTTGACACTTGATAGTATGTGGTCGAAGATGAATGACATGCTTGATAGTCAACACTCGGAGATTAGAAAGTCACTTGAGGATTCAAGGAGTCGGCCTCGTATAACTAGTCGTTTGTTCTCAGTGTTGCTAGGGGTCGTGTCGACGAAGGCAATAGGAATAATGGAGGAGGAGCTTCAGAGAGGGCTTGGTCTTGGTGTTGGGTTAGAGGAGGGATGTGGACATGTGCTTGAGACAACGCATGGCCTACCTTGTGCATGCAAATTGGTTTATTTGAGTAGGAGAGGTAGGAGGGTCCATGTTGATGATGTTCATGTTTTTTGGAAGACCTTGGTATTTGATAGTGTTGATCAAATGCCGAGAACCGATGATGATGAGTTTGATGGGTTAGTAGGGGAAGCTAGAAACAGTGACCCGGTTCGTCGTAGGTTGGTAGCCGAGAAGATGCGTGACGCCTTACATCCGGAGGACGAGGACGTTTTGCCACCTCCTATTAATGAGAACCCGAAAGGTCGTCCAAAAAAATCCACGACTAGGAACAAGTCGTCTTTCGCGCATAGTCAAAGGAAATATGGGACACCTAGCACCGATGGATCTACTGCTCGTACTCACTTATTTGGGGACTTTCCTCCAGGACCACCAAACGCTCCGTTAGAAAGAAACTACACCGTCGGCCTTTTCTCAACTTGGTCTAAACGATACGGGGTACCGGAGGTGCTTTGGGGCCAGTTCAATGGTTGGGTAGATGTCGGTGACGATGGTCACTGTGGTTACCGGGTTATATCACATGCCCAACGGGGGCAAGAGGGCGACTACCTTCAGATGAGGATGTGGTGTGCCCGAGAGATTAGGAGCGACGACGTCTATAAGAACCTGTTCGGTACTCATCCATCCTCTACGATTGGTTTGACAGGCTTTGAGATTACATTGAGGCGAGCCGAGTTCTATCTTGAGATCCCATGCGGTACGGAGCATTGGATGTGTTCCGACCACTTACTTGTGTTTGCAACCACCTTCAACTGGACTATATGTGTTATCGGTCATTTCCGTCGCGACAATGGTGAGAAAATTTGGGGTGGTAGTTGTGAGACAATTTTACCACTTAGGGCTTTGGTTCCAGGTCAAAAACCCTTTGGTGTTATGTGGATTGTAAACTACCACAATCATTGGATGCGGTTGCATGCAAGAGGGCCGCAAGATGATGTTGCCATGCCACCACTAGCTCCCGCTTGGCGGACTTATAGACACGAAAGTGTCAGTCATCTCGAAACTTTGTACCAGAGAAATATCGAGCACTGGAACGCTTGCATCGGATCCGCCACGGGAAGAAGTCGGAGACGTAGAAATGAAAGCACCGATGAAGAAGTTGCACGGAAATTGAGTTTCGGTTAAGCACTTTATTAATGTGTTCAAAATTTAATTGTACTTTTGATGAATATTTATGTAATGTTTGTTTTTTTTAATTTACGTTAATTTTTGGTTAAATATAGTTGACGTTGACAATACTCGAATAAAGTTGACATTTATTAATAAAGTACTCGAATAAAGCTGACATAAGTTAAAGTCTTAAAATTACATTACATAGAAGAAACGATTAAAATACCCATGTTGCAAATGAAACCATCATCACCACATTTTTTCATTAAACACACGCAGTCGGTTTTAGTAAGACTAATCAGTGGAGTAATCTGTTGATGAATATTCCTTTGGCTTGAATAACTCCTCCTCCAAGTAGCCGGTATAAATGTGGTATATAAAAATTGGCTCGGGCGGGCCATGGAATATCTGACCATCACCCTGGTAACCCTCCATAAGCTGATGTAGTGTCATGGATGGAATGATGGTTTCACATCTTTTGAAAAATTCAATCAACTCCGCCTCGATCCTCTTTAGTTCATCCCTTTTCAGAAGGACAGATTCTAAACAACAACATAAAATGGTAACAACTAATTATGTAAGTAAACAAATGAAATTATAAGAAATGATATTATTAAGGTTTGAAATTAAAGTTGACAGAAATTTTACCTTTTGTTATATTCATTTCAGGAATATGAGGGTAATTTGTCTTATAGGGAGTACCCATCATTTGTGGTAGTGATACGAGATTGGGTTCATAACGGTTCATGAAATCCCAAATGATATTATTATTAAACACGATTAGTAAACGGCGAAATATGGAAGGAAACTCATTAACAATTTCATCAATTCTATTTTGTATGAAATTAACCTCTTCAACATCGTTCATAGGCATGATGGTAGATGAGGTTTTAGGGAGATAGTAGATGAGATAGTAAGTTTTGTGAAAAATGATGGTGGAGTGAGCTCTTTATATAGAGGTCAGGCTGGGAATTTGTTCCGAAAATGATGTGACAACTCAACTGACGACTTTAATAAAGTTCTGAGCATGATGTGACAACTCAACTGACGACTTTAATAAAGTTCTGATCATGATGTGACAACTCAACTGACGACTTTAATAAAGTTCTGAGCATGATGTGACAACTCAACTGACGACTTTAATAAAGTTCTGATCATGATGTGACAACTCAACTGACGACTTTAATAAAGTTCTGAGCATGATGTGACAACTCAACTGACGACTTTAATAAAGTTCTGAGCATGATGTGACAACTAAACTGACGACTTTAATAAAGTTCTGATCATGATGTGACAACTCAACTGACGACTTTAATAAAGTTCTGAGCATGATGTGACAACTCAACTGACGACTTTAATAAAGTTCTGAGCATGATATGACAACTCAACTGACGACTTTAATAAAGTTCTGAGCATGATGTGACAACTCAACTGACGTTAACTATCATAAGGCGGTCGAATAGTAAGGAAAACTCGTTAACTATCTCGTTAATTTTATTTTGATAATAATTCACTAATTGAATGTTAGTCATCACCATGATTAAAGTGTAGTATAAGAGGAGTAATATATTTTAAGAGTAGAGAGAAGATAGTGAGTTGTGTGGAAATAAACTGTTGGGTAAAGGGTTTAAATAGACAAAATTTTAGGGTTTTCATGTTGTGGCCAATACAACAATAATATAAATAAAAGTAAATAAATCAACAAACCAATAAAAACAAATAACTAATTAAATAAAAGATAAGTCAATACTACATAAAACCGAAGAAAACAAATACAATGCATAAATATCCGGTACTAGTTACCCTGATCATGGGTATCGTAGTACATGCTCATCTGACTAAACAAAATATCCAACTGCTGCTGCTGCATCTCCGGAGTAGGGAAACGATAGACTTCTGAGAACTGCCTACTAAGTGCAACGGCTACCTCTGGCTCAGCGTGGAAAGGTGGACGCATAAAATGAAGACGGTCCGATGGTGGAAAATAGAATCAGTGAGAAATATCATCGTACCATCTCTCATAGTCTCGAGATACCTCGAAAGGCATCGTAGCTCGTCGAGACCGACTCTTGAAGTTCACCAAGGAAGTCTCGTGGCCCCACATCGTATCGGGCTCCCGACCAAACTCCACATTATACCCGTTCTTTGCTGGACGGTACTCGGTACATGGGATAGGCATAGGCATCGGGATAGTCTGAATGTACCCAAACTGGCGCATACAACGATCAGGCTGGTACGGCTCAACAATGGACTGATATCGAATATAGCCGGAATAGCGAGAATATCTCGCAGAACTCGGCATACGCGTCCAATAAGGCTTCCATCTAACCTGCTCCCTGGTAAACCCGTCCAACCTAACACGCCACATCTGAAAATGGTCAATGTCGCCCTTAAACCGAGGAACGTGCCTCCAAGCATCCACCCGTGGCATTCCCTCCAAATAATCTCCCCCGTGTGGCCGACACTGGGGGAAGTACTCGTAAATCCATGCCTGCAATAAGGGCAGACACCCACTAACACCGCGAGCCTCCCGTCGCGATGCCATGCCTAGCTGCCGGTACAGATATGCCAAACAAGCGGCACCCCAAGCATACTCTCCAACCTGCTCCAGATCATAAAGTAAGGGTAACAACTGAGCTGACACCCTATCACCAGACTTGTCCACAAACAAAGTCTGTCCCAACAACAATATCAAATAAGCACGTAGGGAGTCATGCTCAGTCCCTTCCTTGATATGAGCCCTCAAAGCTGACACCAACAAGCCACCACCCTTATATAACGGTGGTGCCACCTCTCCGGGAGGCTTGCCAAAAAAACCTGCCACGGCCCTCTTCAACCCCGCCTCCTCCCTCGAAGAACCGGCAACGGAGGTACCTCGAACAAACACCCTCGTACCAGTAGGCCGGATCCCAAGAATCTCCTCCCCATCGTGAAGCGTAATAGTGATCTCCCCGAAAGGCATATGAAAAGTGTTGGTATCCGGCTGCCACCTCTCTATGAAAGCGCTAAGAAGGTTCTCATCCAAAGCTGTCGTGCAGCACATCGTCAACCCAGTCAACCCAGTCAGCTGAAACCTCCTAACAACATCAGCCGGCACCTCCATGCTCCCTAACCCATCCACATAACTCAGCCTCTCGTAACATTTAATAAAGGACCTAGCCTCCTCGGTCTCAGTCCAACTACTATATGCCACATGCCCCCCAAAACTGCGTAACACCGATATGTTACGGGGCCCACCAGAAACTGGGTCTCTAAGGAGCCAATCACTATCGCTGCGCGGCTTCTTCCGCGGCTCCCTCTGCGAACCATCATCCAACCTAGAATAGCGACCAAAGGCGTCCCGAGCTAACCTCTGAGACAACGGTACCTCCAATCTCGATAAAGGTACGGACCGCTGAACAATATCCTCCTCGCCCTCAGACTCGGACTCCACCAAACCCTCGTCAACAATATCATCTTCCCTATAAACGTCGTCACCTTCCTCGAAAACCTGGTCGATCTGAGGAACACTACCTCCTACCTCATCCGACCTCTCCATGTCAGAAATACCGCTACTAACGGGATTAGATCTACTACACCGAAAAACAATACGACGCTTTGAAGCCGTGACTCTACGGTTCACCGTACGATCTTCGGGAACCATAACGTTCTTTCCTCGATCACCCATCTGCATTACACAATTAAAACATTCAAATAAGCGTTAATAATATTCCAAAAACATATTAGCATCGAAAAAATTAAATTAATCAACTTAATTAACAAATTAAAAAAAAATTTTGGGGTAAACCATGGACGGACTTTTAATCAAAAAATTCAAACCATGGGCGAAATTTTTTTTTGGATACCAACCATGGTAGGATTTAAATTCTGGAAATCCCACCATGGCTGGATAACTATATCACACGTCCCACCATGGTGGGATGAAAATTCTGGAATTTTCACCATGGTTGGACGTGTGATTTGGTTGTCCAACCATGGTGGATTTCCAGAATTTTAATCCCACCATGGTTGGACAACCAAACCACACGTCCCACCATGGTGGAACTTGGGGGAAATTTTTTTTTCCCCCATGGTTGGACGTGTGATTTGGTTGTCCAACCATGGGGGAAAATTTTTTTTTCCTCCAAATTTCAAACTAACAACAAGAAATCGGAATTAAATTTCATAATTTCTATCTTTATACCAATTATTCATACAAATCTATACAAATTATTAACAACAAATTACTAACAACAAATTACTAACAAATTGATTTTACAACAAATCTAACAAGAACAAAAAAAAACATACTATGAAATAATTATAAACTAACACAAAACAAATTACAACAACTTTATAACAACAAACAAATTAAAACAAACCAAATACAATCTCATACAAATAACAACCTAATAACTACAAGTTTAATTTAAAACAAAAACTAACTAACAACAAACAAATTCTAACAAATTAAACTACAACAATATAACTAGATCTACAAAACAAAACAAAAAAATTAAGAAGAAAAACATACGGTTTGGGGAC